>CM039505.1:40108549-40131706 GCA_022432975.1 Begonia masoniana | reverse complement strand
CCGTGGCAATTCGATGACCCGCGCTTGCTTTTGATTAACCTTGTCGTGAAAATAATAGTAGTGGGAGTGCTTATTTGTTTTGTTTTGACCGTGGTCTGGAGATTTGAATCGACTCCGGTTTTCTGATTGAACCAGAAATTTTTTTCGATGAAAATGACCGATTAAACACGAAGGCGAAGGCAGAAGGGCATATGGATTTTACCCATTGGAAGGAATGGCATGCAGCTACCCGGGATCAATGTCAGCAACAATTTCATCATTCAACCCTCAAAATAGAAGCACAACTATGAACTTTAACATATTTCATAAATGTTTGAAATTTTACCTATACTTCATCTTCATTGAATGAAATTTCTAGAGAAAAACAATTGAGAGGGAATGGTCGAAAAGTGATCAAACACTGAGCTTTTTATTCAAGGTTTTAACTTGAAGTGACGAGAACGACGTGTACTGTGGACCAATAACCTTCATCGACGCGCAATTAAGACTTAGTAATGCGTTTGATGAAGTATAGATGACTTCCCTTCAATCGATTTTTGCAAAAGTACTGAACGTATCAAGCAAATAGAGGTTGAGTGTTACATGACTTGTGGTTAGAACCTAAGTTATCCAATTCACATTCAAGGTTTTAACTTGAAGTGACGAGAACGACGTGTACTGTGGACCCAATAACCTTCATCGACGCGCAATTAAGACTTAGTATGCGTTTGATGAAGTATAAGAGACTTCCCTTCAATCGTTTGTTCAAAAGGACTGAACGTATCAAGCAAATGAGGTTGAGTGTTACATGACTTGTGGTTAGAACCTAAGTTATCCAATTCACATTCAAGGTTTTAACTTGAAGTGACGAGAACGACGTGTACTGTGGACCCAATAACCTTCATCGACGCGCAATTAAGACTTAGTAATGCGTTTGATGAAGTATAAGAGACTTCCCTTCAATCGTTTTGTTCCAAAAGGACTGAACGTATCAAGCAAATGAGGTTGAGTGTTACATGACTTGTGGTTAGAACCTAAGTTATCCAATTCACATTCAAGGTTTTAACTTGAAGTGACGAGAACGACGTGTACTGTGGACCCAATAACCTTCATCGACGCGCAATTAAGACTTAGTAATGCGTTTGATGAAGTATAAGAGACTTCACTTCAATCGATTTGTTCCAAAAGGACTGAACGTATCAATCAAATGAGGTTGAGTGTTACATGACTTGTGGTTAGAACCTAAGTTATCCAATTCACATTCAAGGTTTTAACTTGAAGTGACGAGAACGACGTGTACTGTGGACCCAATAACCTTCATCGACGCGCAATTAAGACTTAGTAATGCGTTTGATGAAGTATAAGAGACTTCACTTCAATCGTTTTGTTCCAAAAGGACTGAACGTATCAAGCAAATGAGGTTGAGTGTTACATGACTTGTGGTTAGAACCTAAGTTATCCAATTCACATTCAAGGTTTTAACTTGAAGTGACGAGAACGACGTGTACTGTGGACCCAATAACCTTCATCGACGCGCAATTAAGACTTAGTAATGCGTTTGATGAAGTATAAGAGACTTCACTTCAATCGATTTGTTGCAAAAGGACTGAACGTATCAAGCAAATGAGGTTGAGTGTTACATGACTTGTGGTTAGAACCTAAGTTATCCAATTCACATTCAAGGTTTTAACTTGAAGTGACGAGAACGACGTGTACTGTGGACCCAATAACCTTCATCGACGCGCAATTAAGACTTAGTAATGCGTTTGATGAAGTATAAGAGACTTCACTTCAATCGTTTGTTCCAAAAGTACTGAACGTATCAAGCAAATGAGGTTGAGTGTTACATGACTTGTGGTTAGAACCTAAGTTATCCAATTCACATTCAAGGTTTTAACTTGAAGTGACGAGAACGACGTGTACTGTGGACCCAATAACCTTCATCGACGCGCAATTAAGACTTAGTAATGCGTTTGATGAAGTATAAGAGACTTCCCTTCAATCGTTTGTTCCAAAAGGACTGAACGTATCAAGCAAATGAGGTTGAGTGTTACATGACTTGTGGTTAGAACCTAAGTTATCCAATTCACATTCAAGGTTTTAACTTGAAGTGACGAGAACGACGTGTACTGTGGACCCAATAACCTTCATCGACGCGCAATTAAGACTTAGTAATGCGTTTGATGAAGTATAAGAGACTTCACTTCAATCGATTTGTTGCAAAAGGACTGAACGTATCAAGCAAATGAGGTTGAGTGTTACATGACTTGTGGTTAGAACCTAAGTTATCCAATTCACATTCAAGGTTTTAACTTGAAGTGACGAGAACGACGTGTACTGTGGACCCAATAACCTTCATCGACGCGCAATTAAGACTTAGTAATGCGTTTGATGAAGTATAAGAGACTTCACTTCAATCGTTTTGTTCCAAAAGGTCTGAACGTATCAAGCAAATGAGGCTGAGTGTTACATGACTTGTGGTTAGAACCTAAGTTATCCAATTCACATTCAAGGTTTTAACTTGAAGTGACGAGAACGACGTGTACTGTGGACCCAATAACCTTCATCGACGCGCAATTAAGACTTAGTAATGCGTTTGATGAAGTATAAGAGACTTCACTTCAATCGATTTGTTCCAAAAGGACTGAACGTATCAAGCAAATGAGGTTGAGTGTTACATGACTTGTGGTTAGAACCTAAGTTATCCAATTCACATTCAAGGTTTTAACTTGAAGTGACGAGAACGACGTGTACTGTGGACCCAATAACCTTCATCGACGCGCAATTAAGACTTAGTAATGCGTTTGATGAAGTATAAGAGACTTCACTTCAATCGATTTGTTGCCAAAAGTACTGAACGTATCAAGCAAATGAGGTTGAGTGTTACATGACTTGTGGTTAGAACCTAAGTTATCCAATTCACATTCAAGGTTTTAACTTGAAGTGACGAGAACGACGTGTACTGTGGACCCAATAACCTTCATCGACGCGCAATTAAGACTTAGTAATGCGTTTGATGAAGTATAAGAGACTTCACTTCAATCGATTTGTTGCAAAAGTACTGAACGTATCAAGCAAATGAGGTTGAGTGTTACATGACTTGTGGTTAGAACCTAAGTTATCCAATTCACATTCAAGGTTTTAACTTGAAGTGACGAGAACGACGTGTACTGTGGACCCAATAACCTTCATCGACGCGCAATTAAGACTTAGTAATGCGTTTGATGAAGTATAAGAGACTTCCCTTCAATCGTTTGTTCCAAAAGTACTGAACGTATCAAGCAAATGAGGTTGAGTGTTACATGACTTGTGGTTAGAACCTAAGTTATCCAATTCACATTCAAGGTTTTAACTTGAAGTGACGAGAACGACGTGTACTGTGGACCCAATAACCTTCATCGACGCGCAATTAAGACTTAGTAATGCGTTTGATGAAGTATAAGAGACTTCACTTCAATCGATTTGTTCAAAAGGACTGAACGTATCAAGCAAATGAGGTTGAGTGTTACATGACTTGTGGTTAGAACCTAAGTTATCCAATTCACATTCAAGGTTTTAACTTGAAGTGACGAGAACGACGTGTACTGTGGACCCAATAACCTTCATCGACGCGCAATTAAGACTTAGTAATGCGTTTGATGAAGTATAAGAGACTTCACTTCAATCGATTTGTTGCAAAAGTACTGAACGTATCAAGCAAATGAGGTTGAGTGTTACATGACTTGTGGTTAGAACCTAAGTTATCCAATTCACATTCAAGGTTTTAACTTGAAGTGACGAGAACGACGTGTACTGTGGACCCAATAACCTTCATCGACGCGCAATTAAGACTTAGTAATGCGTTTGATGAAGTATAAGAGACTTCACTTCAATCGATTTGTTGCAAAAGTACTGAACGTATCAAGCAAATGAGGTTGAGTGTTACATGACTTGTGGTTAGAACCTAAGTTATCCAATTCACATTCAAGGTTTTAACTTGAAGTGACGAGAACGACGTGTACTGTGGACCCAATAACCTTCATCGACGCGCAATTAAGACTTAGTAATGCGTTTGATGAAGTATAAGAGACTTCACTTCAATCGTTTGTTCCAAAAGTACTGAACGTATCAAGCAAATGAGGTTGAGTGTTACATGACTTGTGGTTAGAACCTAAGTTATCCAATTCACATTCAAGGTTTTAACTTGAAGTGACGAGAACGACGTGTACTGTGGACCCAATAACCTTCATCGACGCGCAATTAAGACTTAGTAATGCGTTTGATGAAGTATAAGAGACTTCACTTCAATCGATTTGTTGCCAAAAGTACTGAACGTATCAAGCAAATGAGGTTGAGTGTTACATGACTTGTGGTTAGAACCTAAGTTATCCAATTCACATTCAAGGTTTTAACTTGAAGTGACGAGAACGACGTGTACTGTGGACCCAATAACCTTCATCGACGCGCAATTAAGACTTAGTAATGCGTTTGATGAAGTATAAGAGACTTCACTTCAATCGATTTGTTGCAAAAGTACTGAACGTATCAAGCAAATGAGGTTGAGTGTTACATGACTTGTGGTTAGAACCTAAGTTATCCAATTCACATTCAAGGTTTTAACTTGAAGTGACGAGAACGACGTGTACTGTGGACCCAATAACCTTCATCGACGCGCAATTAAGACTTAGTAATGCGTTTGATGAAGTATAAGAGACTTCCCTTCAATCGTTTTGTTCCAAAAGTACTGAACGTATCAAGCAAATGAGGTTGAGTGTTACATGACTTGTGGTTAGAACCTAAGTTATCCAATTCACATTCAAGGTTTTAACTTGAAGTGACGAGAACGACGTGTACTGTGGACCCAATAACCTTCATCGACGCGCAATTAAGACTTAGTAATGCGTTTGATGAAGTATAAGAGACTTCACTTCAATCGATTTGTTGCAAAAGTACTGAACGTATCAAGCAAATGAGGTTGAGTGTTACATGACTTGTGGTTAGAACCTAAGTTATCCAATTCACATTCAAGGTTTTAACTTGAAGTGACGAGAACGACGTGTACTGTGGACCCAATAACCTTCATCGACGCGCAATTAAGACTTAGTAATGCGTTTGATGAAGTATAAGAGACTTCACTTCAATCGTTTTGTTCCAAAAGGACTGAACGTATCAAGCAAATGAGGTTGAGTGTTACATGACTTGTGGTTAGAACCTAAGTTATCCAATTCACATTCAAGGTTTTAACTTGAAGTGACGAGAACGACGTGTACTGTGGACCCAATAACCTTCATCGACGCGCAATTAAGACTTAGTAATGCGTTTGATGAAGTATAAGAGACTTCACTTCAATCGATTTGTTCAAAAGGACTGAACGTATCAAGCAAATGAGGTTGAGTGTTACATGACTTGTGGTTAGAACCTAAGTTATCCAATTCACATTCAAGGTTTTAACTTGAAGTGACGAGAACGACGTGTACTGTGGACCCAATAACCTTCATCGACGCGCAATTAAGACTTAGTAATGCGTTTGATGAAGTATAAGAGACTTCACTTCAATCGTTTGTTCCAAAAGGACTGAACGTATCAATCAAATGAGGTTGAGTGTTACATGACTTGTGGTTAGAACCTAAGTTATCCAATTCACATTCAGGTTTTAACTTGAAGTGACGAGAACGACGTGTACTGTGGACCCAATAACCTTCATCGACGCGCAATTAAGACTTAGTAATGCGTTTGATGAAGTATAAGAGACTTCACTTCAATCGATTTGTTGCAAAAGTACTGAACGTATCAAGCAAATGAGGTTGAGTGTTACATGACTTGTGGTTAGAACCTAAGTTATCCAATTCACATTCAAGGTTTTAACTTGAAGTGACGAGAACGACGTGTACTGTGGACCCAATAACCTTCATCGACGCGCAATTAAGACTTAGTAATGCGTTTGATGAAGTATAAGAGACTTCCCTTCAATCGTTTGTTCCAAAAGGACTGAACGTATCAAGCAAATGAGGTTGAGTGTTACATGACTTGTGGTTAGAACCTAAGTTATCCAATTCACATTCAAGGTTTTAACTTGAAGTGACGAGAACGACGTGTACTGTGGACCCAATAACCTTCATCGACGCGCAATTAAGACTTAGTAATGCGTTTGATGAAGTATAAGAGACTTCACTTCAATCGATTTGTTGCAAAAGTACTGAACGTATCAAGCAAATGAGGTTGAGTGTTACATGACTTGTGGTTAGAACCTAAGTTATCCAATTCACATTCAAGGTTTTAACTTGAAGTGACGAGAACGACGTGTACTGTGGACCCAATAACCTTCATCGACGCGCAATTAAGACTTAGTAATGCGTTTGATGAAGTAATAAGAGACTTCCCTTCAATCGTTTGTTCCAAAAGGACTGAACGTATCAAGCAAATGAGGTTGAGTGTTACATGACTTGTGGTTAGAACCTAAGTTATCCAATTCACATTCAAGGTTTTAACTTGAAGTGACGAGAACGACGTGTACTGTGGACCCAATAACCTTCATCGACGCGCAATTAAGACTTAGTAATGCGTTTGATGAAGTATAAGAGACTTCACTTCAATCGATTTGTTGCAAAAGTACTGAACGTATCAAGCAAATGAGGTTGAGTGTTACATGACTTGTGGTTAGAACCTAAGTTATCCAATTCACATTCAAGGTTTTAACTTGAAGTGACGAGAACGACGTGTACTGTGGACCCAATAACCTTCATCGACGCGCAATTAAGACTTAGTAATGCGTTTGATGAAGTATAAGAGACTTCACTTCAATCGTTTGTTCCAAAAGGACTGAACGTATCAAGCAAATGAGGTTGAGTGTTACATGACTTGTGGTTAGAACCTAAGTTATCCAATTCACATTCAAGGTTTTAACTTGAAGTGACGAGAACGACGTGTACTGTGGACCCAATAACCTTCATCGACGCGCAATTAAGACTTAGTAATGCGTTTGATGAAGTATAAGAGACTTCACTTCAATCGATTTGTTGCAAAAGTACTGAACGTATCAATCAAATGAGGTTGAGTGTTACATGACTTGTGGTTAGAACCTAAGTTATCCAATTCACATTCAAGGTTTTAACTTGAAGTGACGAGAACGACGTGTACTGTGGACCCAATAACCTTCATCGACGCGCAATTAAGACTTAGTAATGCGTTTGATGAAGTATAAGAGACTTCCCTTCAATCGTTTGTTCCAAAAGTACTGAACGTATCAAGCAAATGAGGTTGAGTGTTACATGACTTGTGGTTAGAACCTAAGTTATCCAATTCACATTCAAGGTTTTAACTTGAAGTGACGAGAACGACGTGTACTGTGGACCCAATAACCTTCATCGACGCGCAATTAAGACTTAGTAATGCGTTTGATGAAGTATAAGAGACTTCACTTCAATCGTTTTGTTGCAAAAGTACTGAACGTATCAATCAAATGAGGTTGAGTGTTACATGACTTGTGGGTAGAACCTAAGTTATCCAATTCACATTCAAGGTTTTAACTTGAAGTGACGAGAACGACGTGTACTGTGGACCCAATAACCTTCATCGACGCGCAATTAAGACTTAGTAATGCGTTTGATGAAGTATAAGAGACTTCCCTTCAATCGTTTGTTCCAAAAGTACTGAACGTATCAAGCAAATGAGGTTGAGTGTTACATGACTTGTGGTTAGAACCTAAGTTATCCAATTCACATTCAAGGTTTTAACTTGAAGTGACGAGAACGACGTGTACTGTGGACCCAATAACCTTCATCGACGCGCAATTAAGACTTAGTAATGCGTTTGATGAAGTATAAGAGACTTCCCTTCAATCGATTTGTTGCCAAAGTACTGAACGTATCAAGCAAATGAGGTTGAGTGTTACATGACTTGTGGTTAGAACCTAAGTTATCCAATTCACATTCAAGGTTTTAACTTGAAGTGACGAGAACGACGTGTACTGTGGACCCAATAACCTTCATCGACGCGCAATTAAGACTTAGTAATGCGTTTGATGAAGTATAAGAGACTTCACTTCAATCGTTTGTTCCAAAAGTACTGAACGTATCAAGCAAATGAGGTTGAGTGTTACATGACTTGTGGTTAGAACCTAAGTTATCCAATTCACATTCAAGGTTTTAACTTGAAGTGACGAGAACGACGTGTACTGTGGACCCAATAACCTTCATCGACGCGCAATTAAGACTTAGTAATGCGTTTGATGAAGTATAAGAGACTTCACTTCAATCGTTTGTTCCAAAAGTACTGAACGTATCAATCAAATGAGGTTGAGTGTTACATGACTTGTGGTTAGAACCTAAGTTATCCAATTCACATTCAAGGTTTTAACTTGAAGTGACGAGAACGACGTGTACTGTGGACCCAATAACCTTCATCGACGCGCAATTAAGACTTAGTAATGCGTTTGATGAAGTATAAGAGACTTCCCTTCAATCGTTTTGTTCCAAAAGGACTGAACGTATCAATCAAATGAGGTTGAGTGTTACATGACTTGTGGTTAGAACCTAAGTTATCCAATTCACATTCAAGGTTTTAACTTGAAGTGACGAGAACGACGTGTACTGTGGACCCAATAACCTTCATCGACGCGCAATTAAGACTTAGTAATGCGTTTGATGAAGTATAAGAGACTTCACTTCAATCGATTTGTTGCAAAAGTACTGAACGTATCAAGCAAATGAGGTTGAGTGTTACATGACTTGTGGTTAGAACCTAAGTTATCCAATTCACATTCAAGGTTTTAACTTGAAGTGACGAGAACGACGTGTACTGTGGACCCAATAACCTTCATCGACGCGCAATTAAGACTTAGTAATGCGTTTGATGAAGTATAAGAGACTTCACTTCAATCGATTTGTTGCAAAAGTACTGAACGTATCAAGCAAATGAGGTTGAGTGTTACATGACTTGTGGTTAGAACCTAAGTTATCCAATTCACATTCAAGGTTTTAACTTGAAGTGACGAGAACGACGTGTACTGTGGACCCAATAACCCTCATCGACGCGCAATTAAGACTTAGTAATGCGTTTGATGAAGTATAAGAGACTTCACTTCAATCGATTTGTTGCAAAAGTACTGAACGTTTCAAGCAAATGAGGTTGACTGTGACATGACTTGTGGTTAGAACCTAAGTTATCCAATTCACATTCAAGGTTTTAACTTGAAGTGACGAGAACGACGTGTACTGTGGACCCAATAACCTTCATCGACGCGCAATTAAGACTTAGTAATGCGTTTGATGAAGTATAAGAGACTTCACTTCAATCGATTTGTTCCAAAAGTACTGAACGTATCAATCAAATGAGGTTGAGTGTTACATGACTTGTGGTTAGAACCTAAGTTATCCAATTCACATTCAAGGTTTTAACTTGAAGTGACGAAAACGACGTGTACTGTGGACCCAATAACCTTCATCGACGCGCAATTAAGACTTAGTAATGCGTTTGATGAAGTATAAGAGACTTCCCTTCAATCGATTTTGTTCCAAATGTACTGAACGTATCAAGCAAATGAGGTTGAGTGTTACATGACTTGTGGTTAGAACCTAAGTTATCCAATTCACATTCAAGGTTTTAACTTGAAGTGACGAGAACGACGTGTACTGTGGACCCAATACCTTCATCGACGCGCAATTAAGACTTAGTAATGCGTTTGATGAAGAATAAGAGACTTCCCTTCAATCGTTTTGTTCCAAAAGTACTGAACGTATCAATCAAATGAGGTTGAGTGTTACATGACTTGTGGTTAGAACCTAAGTTATCCAATTCACATTCAAGGTTTTAACTTGAAGTGACGAGAACGACGTGTACTGTGGACCCAATAACCTTCATCGACGCGCAATTAAGACTTAGTAATGCGTTTGATGAAGTATAAGAGACTTCACTTCAATCGATTTGTTGCAAAAGTACTGAACGTTTCAAGCAAATGAGGTTGAGTGTTACATGACTTGTGGTTAGAACCTAAGTTATCCAATTCACATTCAAGGTTTTAACTTGAAGTGACGAGAACGACGTGTACTGTGGACCCAATAACCTTCATCGACGCGCAATTAAAACTTAGTAATGCGTTTGATGAAGAATAAGAGACTTCCCTTCAATCGTTTTGTTCCAAATGTACTGAACGTATCAATCAAATGAGGTTGAGTGTTACATGACTTGTGGTTAGAACCTAAGTTATCCAATTCACATTCAAGGTTTTAACTTGAAGTGACGAGAACGACGTGTACTGTGCACCCAATAACCTTCATCGACGCGCAATTAAGACTTAGTAATGCGTTTGATGAAGAATAAGAGACTTCCCTTCAATCGTTTTGTTCCAAAAGGACTGAACGTATCAATCAAATGAGGTTGAGCGTTACATGACTTGTGGTTAGAACCTAAGTTATCCAATTCACATTCAAGGTTTTAACTTGAAGTGACGAGAACGACGTGTACTGTGGACCCAATAACCTTCATCGACGCGCAATTACGACTTAGTAATGCATTTGATGAAGTATAAGAGACTTCACTTCAATCGATTTGTTGCAAAAGTACTGAACGTACCAAGCAAATGAGGTTGAGTGTTACATGACTTGTGGTTAGAACCTAAGTTATCCAATTCACATTCAAGGTTTTAACTTGAAGTGACGAGAACGACGTGTACTGTAGACCCAATAACCTTCATCGACGCGCAATTAAGACTTAGTAATGCGTTTGATGAAGTATAAGAGACTTCACTTCAATCGATTTGTTGCAAAAGTACTGAACGTATCAAGCAAATGAGGTTGAGTGTTACATGACTTGTGGTTAGAACCTAAGTTATCCAATTCACATTCAAGGTTTTAACTTGAAGTGACGAGAACGACGTGTACTGTGGACCCAATAACCTTCATCGACGCGCAATTACGACTTTGATGAGAACCACGGGTATATGATACCCAAGACCCTTCAACAACTCGGAATTAGAAACTCAGGAACGCCTGTGAAATCAAGTATAAGGAACTTGACCCCAATCGAACATTTCCGACGGAACCAAAGTTATCAAACAAGGAGCTTGACCCGTAACCGAACTTGTGGTTAGAACCAAAGCTATCAAGTTGATCTTTCAAGTTTTTGACTTGAAGAAGATCTAGTTCTTCACAAAGAACAAAAGAGAAAATTCTCACAAAGAGTAACTCAAAATCATGTATATTATTAATAATGTTGAAGCGCCTATGCCTTTAAATAGGCTACAAAATATCCTAAAAGTAATTAGGAAATATTACTAAAACGATAATTAGGAAACTTTCTAAAACAATACTTAGGAAAACTTTCTATATCTATGATTTGGAAAGCTTTCTAAAACTATAATTAAGAAACTTTCTAAAACTATAATTAGGAAACTTTCTAAAACATAATTAAGAAACTTTCTAAAATTATAATTAGGAAAACTTTCTAAAACTATAATTTTGAAACTTTCTAAAACTATCATTAAGAAACTTTCTATAATTATGCAATCCACCCACTGTAGAAACCTTTGAGAAATAGTCCAATAATCTTTGAACGTGTGCTTGATCCTCCATTTATGCCTCACCTTGAAGAATATCATAATGTTAGGGGATACTGAATTGAAGATGTTGATCTTCGTAAAACATGTTTCTCCATGAAGAACTACAAAATTTTGACATTGATGTTTGTCTTTGGACTTGAACTTTGTCGCACCTTGATTCACTTTAGGGTCTCCTTTGTTAGATGGATTATTGTCCTTGACATTGGGCTTGGACCTATCTTGGTTCGTATTATTCCCTTTCCCTTCGAAGAGATTCGTCCTCGAATCTCCTGGATCATATACAAAGAAATTCACACTAGAAAAAGGACTAAGATTGTTAGAAAAAATAAAATCTTTGGAATAAGTAACAAGTGATTGCTCCCTTGCCAACATGACAATATTTTTCTCACTTTCTTCGTCAATTTCCTTCACCTTTTGTACCTCAACTTCATAATCTTTTGGTTCATGCTTTAACAACACTTTTGCTTCTTGAATCTCGTAGATTTCTGGGACAATTTCCTCCATCGAGTAGTTATCTTTCTCTTGTTGAAATATCATAAAAATTGGATCCTGTTGAAGACAACTAACTCCCTCTTTTATGGGCTCTTTGGTAGGTGGTTCTTCGGTTGGTGGATCTTCAGTTGGTGGCTCTTCAGTCAGTTGCTCTTTGGTTGGTGGCTCGTCGTCTTTTTGTGTAATATCTTGTTTCTTCAATATTTGTTTTTTTGCCTTTTGTTCCATCAACTCTTGGTAGTATTCAACCAAAAAATTGTCACGGCGTTGTTCGAGCTTTCTCATTGAAGTTCTTACCTCCTCGGCCTCTTGTTTCTCTTTTTGTTTCTTTGCTTCTTGTTCCACCAAATCATTGTAGTAGTCGATCAAAAAGTTGTCACTTCGTTTTGTTCTAGTATGTCTCTCTCTTTTGTAATTGTCATCCTCGTAGTCGAATTCCTCATAGTAATACTCAATTGGTGATTTGCTCTTCCGTGCATGGCTATTAGAAGGAGACTTTTTTCTTTCATACTTCATGTCTAACGCCTTAAATTGATCTAGTATAGCCCTCATGTACTTCATAGCAAGTCTTTCATCACTACTCATAATTTCAAGAAAGAAAAATAAAAATTATTAGTGAACAAAAATAAGTATGTAAACGGAACTCACTCATTCCCTCACGTGTTTACACTCAATTATATGTCTCTCCACTCGTGTTTCCTTCAAATAATGGCTTTTATATGATAGTCTCACCCTCTTGCCTTTTACTACTCAATTTTCTCTTTAAGCTCTTTATGTAAAAACCTAATCAACAGAAAAAATTCAACAAGCAAAAACAAGTAAGATCAAACTTTTTAACTCAAAATTCTAATTTCCAAAATCGGTTAGAATCAAACAATTTAGAATAGGATGTAGGACTTCAAGAGAGTAAACTTTTCAAGAAAGGAAACTTTTAAGGAAACTTTTCACGAAAGGAAATTTTTCAAGAAAGGAAACGTTTTACGAAAGGAAACTTTTCAAGAAAGGAAACTTTTCACAAAAGGAAACTTTTCAAGAAAGGAAACGTTTTACGAAAGGAAACTTTTCAAAAAAGGAAACTTTTCACAAGAGGAAACTTTTCAAGAAAGAAAATTGAGACAATCAAAGAAAAAAATTGAATAATCACACCAAAAAGCAAATAATGACGCATATAATGAAGAAGAAATTGATACTCGAGATATTGATACTCGAAATATTGAGATTTTTTTTTTTTTGACAGAAGAAAACTTGACAAATAAAGAGAATCGTTGATTCAATGAACCTTTTTTTTTTTTTTTGAATTTCCGAATTTTTTTTTTTTGAATTTTCTGATTTTATTTATTTATTTTTTTTTCAAATTTCAATTTTTTTTTTTTTTTTTTTGAATTTTCAAAGGAAGAAACTCTAGAAGAAGAAGAAAAAAACAAAAAAAACAATAAAGATAGAACCTTGAATCTAGGAGCCAAAGCTCTGATACCAAATGATGAGAACCACGGGTATATGAAACCCAAGACCCTTCAACAACGCGGAATTAGAAACTCAGGAACGCCTGTGAAATCAAGTATAAGGAACTTGACCCCAATCGAACCTTGCCGACGGAACCAAAGTTATCAAACAAGGAGCTTGACCCGTAACCGAACTTGTGGTTAGAACCAAAGCTATCAAGTTGATCTTTCAAGTTTTTGACTTGAAGAAGATCTAGTTCTTCACAAAGAACAAAAGAGAAAATTCTCACAAAGAGTAACTCAAAATCATGTATATTATTAATAATGTTGAAGCGCCTATGCCTTTAAATAGGCTACAAAATATCCTAAAAGTAATTAGGAAATATTACTAAAACGATAATTAGGAAACTTTCTAAAACAATACTTAGGAAAACTTTCTATATCTACGATTAGGAAAGCTTTCTAAAACTATAATTAAGAAGCTTTCTAAAACTATAATTAGGAAAACTTTCTAAAACTATAATTAAGAAACTTTCTAAAATTATAATTACGAAAACATTCTAAAACTATCATTAAGAAACTTTCTATAATTATGCAATCCACCCACTGTAGAAACCTTTGAGAAATAGTCCAATAAACTTTGAACGTGTGCTTGATCCTCCATTTATGCCTCACCTTGAAGAATATCATAATGTTAGGGGATACTGAATTGAAGATGTTGATCTTCGTAAAACATGTTTCTCCATGAAGAACTACAACATTTTGACATTGATGTTTGTCTTTGGACTTGAACTTTGTCGCACCTTGATTCACTTTAGGGCCTCCTTTGTTAGATGGATTATTGTCCTTGACATTGGGCTTGGACCTATCTTGGTTCGTATTAGACTTAGTAATGCGTTTGATGAAGTATAAGAGACTTCACTTCAATCGATTTGTTGCAAAAGTACTGAACGTACCAAGCAAATGATGTTGGGTGTTACATGACTTGTGGTTAGAACCTAAGTTATCCAATTCACATTCAAGGTTTTAACTTGAAGTGACGAGAACGACGTGTACTGTGGACCCAATAACCTTCATCGACGCGCAATTAAGACTTAGTAATGCGTTTGATGAAGTATAAGAGACTTCCCTTCAATCGATTTGTTCCAAAAGGACTGAACGTATCAATCAAATGAGGTTGAGTGTTACATGACTTGTGGCTAGAACCTAAGTTATCCAATTCACATTCAAGGTTTTAACTTGAAGTGACGAGAACGACGTGTACTGTGCACCCAATAACATTCATCGACGCACAATTAAGACTTAGTAATGCGTTTGATGAAGTATAAGAGACTTCACTTCAATCGATTTGTTGCAAAAGTACTGAACGTATCAAGCAAATGAGGTTGAGTGTTACATGACTTGTGGTTAGAACCTAAGTTATCCAATTCACATTCAAGGTTTTAACTTGAAGTGACGAGAACGACGTGTACTGTGGACCCAATAACCTTCATTGACGCGCAATTAAGACTTAGTAATGCGTTTGATGAAGTATAAGAGACTTCCCTTCAATCGATTTGTTGCAAAAGTACTGAACGTATCAATGAAATGAGGTTGAGTGTTACATGACTTGTGGTTAGAACCTAAGTTATCCAATTCACATTCAAGGTTTTAACTTGAAGTGACGAGAACGACGTGTACTGTGGACCCAATAACCTTCATCGACGCGCAATTAAGACTTAGTAATGCGTTTGATGAAGTATAAGAGACTTCCCTTCAATCGTTTGTTCCAAAAGGACTGAACGTATCAATCAAATGAGAGTTGAGTGTTACATGACTTGTGGTTAGAACCTAAGTTATCCAATTCACATTCAAGGTTTTAACTTGAAGTGACGAGAACGACGTGTACTGTGGACCCAATAACCTTCATCGACGCGCAATTAAGACTTAGTAATGCGTTTGATGAAGTATAAGAGACTTCACTTCAATCGATTTGTTGCAAAAGTACTGAACGTATCAAGCAAATGAGGTTGAGTGTTACATGACTTGTGGTTAGAACCTAAGTTATCCAATTCACATTCAAGGTTTTAACTTGAAGTGACGAGAACGACGTGTACTGTGGACCCAATAACCTTCATCGACGCGCAATTAAGACTTAGTAATGCGTTTGATGAAGTATAAGAGACTTCACTTCAATCGATTTGTTCCAAAAGTACTGAACGTATCAAGCAAATGAGGTTGAGTGTTACATGACTTGTGGTTAGAACCTAAGTTATCCAATTCACATTCAAGGTTTTAACTTGAAGTGACGAGAACGACGTGTACTGTGGACCCAATAACCTTCATCGACGCGCAATTAAGACTTAGTAATGCGTTTGATGAAGTATAAGAGACTTCCCTTCAATCGTTTTGTTCCAAAAGGACTGAACGTATCAAGCAAATGAGGTTGAGTGTTACATGACTTGTGGTTAGAACCTAAGTTATCCAATTCACATTCAAGGTTTTAACTTGAAGTGACGAGAACGACGTGTACTGTGGACCCAATAACCTTCATCGACGCGCAATTAAGACTTAGTAATGCGTTTGATGAAGTATAAGAGACTTCCCTTCAATCGATTTGTTCCAAAAGTACTGAACGTATCAAGCAAATGAGGTTGAGTGTTACATGACTTGTGGTTAGAACCTAAGTTATCCAATTCACATTCAAGGTTTTAACTTGAAGTGACGAGAACGACGTGTACTGTGGACCCAATAACCTTCATCGACGCGCAATTAAGACTTAGTAATGCGTTGATGAAGTATAAGAGACTTCCCTTCAATCGATTTGTTGCCAAAAGGACTGAACGTATCAAGTCAAATGAGGTTGAGTGTTACATGACTTGTGGTTAGAACCTAAGTTATCCAATTCACATTCAAGGTTTTAACTTGAAGTGACGAGAACGACGTGTACTGTGGACCCAATAACCTTCATCGACGCGCAATTAAGACTTAGTAATGCGTTTGATGAAGTATAAGAGACTTCCCTTCAATCGTTTTGTTCCAAAAGGACTGAACGTATCAATCAAATGAGGTTGAGTGTTACATGACTTGTGGTTAGAACCTAAGTTATCCAATTCACATTCAAGGTTTTAACTTGAAGTGACGAGAACGACGTGTACTGTGGACCCAATAACCTTCATCGACGCGCAATTAAGACTTAGTAATGCGTTTGATGAAGTATAAGAGACTTCACTTCAATCGATTTGTTCCAAAAGGACTGAACGTATCAATCAAATGAGGTTGAGTGTTACATGACTTGTGGTTAGAACCTAAGTTATCCAATTCACATTCAAGGTTTTAACTTGAAGTGACGAGAACGACGTGTACTGTGGACCCAATAACCTTCATCGACGCGCAATTAAGACTTAGTAATGCGTTTGATGAAGTATAAGAGACTTCCCTTCAATCGTTTGTTCCAAAAGGACTGAACGTATCAATCAAATGAGGTTGAGTGTTACATGACTTGTGGTTAGAACCTAAGTTATCCAATTCACATTCAAGGTTTTAACTTGAAGTGACGAGAACGACGTGTACTGTGGACCCAATAACCTTCATCGACGCGCAATTAAGACTTAGTAATGCGTTTGATGAAGTATAAGAGACTTCCCTTCAATCGATTTGTTCCAAAAGGACTGAACGTATCAATCAAATGAGGTTGAGTGTTACATGACTTGTGGTTAGAACCTAAGTTATCCAATTCACATTCAAGGTTTTAACTTGAAGTGACGAGAACGACGTGTACTGTGGACCCAATAACCTTCATCGACGCGCAATTAAGACTTAGTAATGCGTTTGATGAAGTATAAGAGACTTCCCTTCAATCGTTTTGTTCCAAAAGGACTGAACGTATCAATCAAATGAGGTTGAGTGTTACATGACTTGTGGTTAGAACCTAAGTTATCCAATTCACATTCAAGGTTTTAACTTGAAGTGACGAGAACGACGTGTACTGTGGACCCAATAACCTTCATCGACGCGCAATTAAGACTTAGTAATGCGTTTGATGAAGTATAAGAGACTTCCCTTCAATCGTTTTGTTCAAAAGGACTGAACGTATCAAGCAAATGAGGTTGAGTGTTACATGACTTGTGGTTAGAACCTAAGTTATCCAATTCACATTCAAGGTTTTAACTTGAAGTGACGAGAACGACGTGTACTGTGGACCCAATAACCTTCATCGACGCGCAATTAAGACTTAGTAATGCGTTTGATGAAGTATAAGAGACTTCCCTTCAATCGTTTGTTCCAAAAGGACTGAACGTATCAATCAAATGAGGTTGAGTGTTACATGACTTGTGGTTAGAACCTAAGTTATCCAATTCACATTCAAGGTTTTAACTTGAAGTGACGAGAACGACGTGTACTGTGGACCCAATAACCTTCATCGACGCGCAATTAAGACTTAGTAATGCGTTTGATGAAGTATAAGAGACTTCACTTCAATCGTTTTGTTCCAAAAGGACTGAACGTATCAATCAAATGAGGTTGAGTGTTACATGACTTGTGGTTAGAACCTAAGTTATCCAATTCACATTCAAGGTTTTAACTTGAAGTGACGAGAACGACGTGTACTGTGGACCCAATAACCTTCATCGACGCGCAATTAAGACTTAGTAATGCGTTTGATGAAGTATAAGAGACTTCCCTTCAATCGTTTGTTCCAAAAGGACTGAACGTATCAATCAAATGAGGTTGAGTGTTACATGACTTGTGGTTAGAACCTAAGTTATCCAATTCACATTCAAGGTTTTAACTTGAAGTGACGAGAACGACGTGTACTGTGGACCCAATAACCTTCATCGACGCGCAATTAAGACTTAGTAATGCGTTTGATGAAGTATAAGAGACTTCCCTTCAATCGTTTTGTTCCAAAAGGACTGAACGTATCAATCAAATGAGGTTGAGTGTTACATGACTTGTGGTTAGAACCTAAGTTATCCAATTCACATTCAAGGTTTTAACTTGAAGTGACGAGAACGACGTGTACTGTGGACCCAATAACCTTCATCGACGCGCAATTAAGACTTAGTAATGCGTTTGATGAAGTATAAGAGACTTCACTTCAATCGTTTTGTTCCAAAAGGACTGAACGTATCAATCAAATGAGGTTGAGTGTTACATGACTTGTGGTTAGAACCTAAGTTATCCAATTCACATTCAAGGTTTTAACTTGAAGTGACGAGAACGACGTGTACTGTGGACCCAATAACCTTCATCGACGCGCAATTAAGACTTAGTAATGCGTTTGATGAAGTATAAGAGACTTCCCTTCAATCGTTTTGTTCCAAAAGGACTGAACGTATCAATCAAATGAGGTTGAGTGTTACATGACTTGTGGTTAGAACCTAAGTTATCCAATTCACATTCAAGGTTTTAACTTGAAGTGACGAGAACGACGTGTACTGTGGACCCAATAACCTTCATCGACGCGCAATTAAGACTTAGTAATGCGTTTGATGAAGTATAAGAGACTTCCCTTCAATCGTTTTGTTCCAAAAGGACTGAACGTATCAATCAAATGAGGTTGAGTGTTACATGACTTGTGGTTAGAACCTAAGTTATCCAATTCACATTCAAGGTTTTAACTTGAAGTGACGAGAACGACGTGTACTGTGGACCCAATAACCTTCATCGACGCGCAATTAAGACTTAGTAATGCGTTTGATGAAGTATAAGAGACTTCCCTTCAATCGTTTGTTCCAAAAGGACTGAACGTATCAATCAAATGAGGTTGAGTGTTACATGACTTGTGGTTAGAACCTAAGTTATCCAATTCACATTCAAGGTTTTAACTTGAAGTGACGAGAACGACGTGTACTGTGGACCCAATAACCTTCATCGACGCGCAATTAAGACTTAGTAATGCGTTGATGAAGTATAAGAGACTTCACTTCAATCGATTTGTTCCAAAAGGACTGAACGTATCAATCAAATGAGGTTGAGTGTTACATGACTTGTGGTTAGAACCTAAGTTATCCAATTCACATTCAAGGTTTAACTTGAAGTGACGAGAACGACGTGTACTGTGGACCCAATAACCTTCATCGACGCGCAATTAAGACTTAGTAATGCGTTTGATGAAGTATAAGAGACTTCCCTTCAATCGATTTTGTTCCAAAAGTACTGAACGTATCAATCAAATGAGGTTGAGTGTTACATGACTTGTGGTTAGAACCTAAGTTATCCAATTCACATTCAAGGTTTTAACTTGAAGTGACGAGAACGACGTGTACTGTGGACCCAATAACCTTCATCGACGCGCAATTAAGACTTAGTAATGCGTTTGATGAAGTATAAGAGACTTCCCTTCAATCGTTTTGTTCCAAAAGGACTGAACGTATCAATCAAATGAGGTTGAGTGTTACATGACTTGTGGTTAGAACCTAAGTTATCCAATTCACATTCAAGGTTTTAACTTGAAGTGACGAGAACGACGTGTACTGTGGACCCAATAACCTTCATCGACGCGCAATTAAGACTTAGTAATGCGTTTGATGAAGTATAAGAGACTTCCCTTCAATCGTTTTGTTCCAAAAGGACTGAACGTATCAAGCAAATGAGGTTGAGTGTTACATGACTTGTGGTTAGAACCTAAGTTATCCAATTCACATTCAAGGTTTTAACTTGAAGTGACGAGAACGACGTGTACTGTGGACCCAATAACCTTCATCGACGCGCAATTAAGACTTAGTAATGCGTTTGATGAAGTATAAGAGACTTCCCTTCAATCGTTTTGTTCCAAAAGGACTGAACGTATCAAGCAAATGAGGTTGAGTGTTACATGACTTGTGGTTAGAACCTAAGTTATCCAATTCACATTCAAGGTTTTAACTTGAAGTGACGAGAACGACGTGTACTGTGGACCCAATAACCTTCATCGACGCGCAATTAAGACTTAGTAATGCGTTTGATGAAGTATAAGAGACTTCCCTTCAATCGTTTTGTTCCAAAAGGACTGAACGTATCAATCAAATGAGGTTGAGTGTTACATGACTTGTGGTTAGAACCTAAGTTATCCAATTCACATTCAAGGTTTTAACTTGAAGTGACGAGAACGACGTGTACTGTGGACCCAATAACCTTCATCGACGCGCAATTAAGACTTAGTAATGCGTTTGATGAAGTATAAGAGACTTCCCTTCAATCGTTTTGTTCCAAAAGGACTGAACGTATCAATCAAATGAGGTTGAGTGTTACATGACTTGTGGTTAGAACCTAAGTTATCCAATTCACATTCAAGGTTTTAACTTGAAGTGACGAGAACGACGTGTACTGTGGACCCAATAACCTTCATCGACGCGCAATTAAGACTTAGTAATGCGTTTGATGAAGTATAAGAGACTTCCCTTCAATCGTTTTGTTCCAAAAGGACTGAACGTATCAATCAAATGAGGTTGAGTGTTACATGACTTGTGGTTAGAACCTAAGTTATCCAATTCACATTCAAGGTTTTAACTTGAAGTGACGAGAACGACGTGTACTGTGGACCCAATAACCTTCATCGACGCGCAATTAAGACTTAGTAATGCGTTTGATGAAGTATAAGAGACTTCCCTTCAATCGTTTGTTCCAAAAGGACTGAACGTATCAATCAAATGAGGTTGAGTGTTACATGACTTGTGGTTAGAACCTAAGTTATCCAATTCACATTCAAGGTTTTAACTTGAAGTGACGAGAACGACGTGTACTGTGGACCCAATAACCTTCATCGACGCGCAATTAAGACTTAGTAATGCGTTTGATGAAGTATAAGAGACTTCCCTTCAATCGTTTTGTTCCAAAAGGACTGAACGTATCAATCAAATGAGGTTGAGTGTTACATGACTTGTGGTTAGAACCTAAGTTATCCAATTCACATTCAAGGTTTTAACTTGAAGTGACGAGAACGACGTGTACTGTGGACCCAATAACCTTCATCGACGCGCAATTAAGACTTAGTAATGCGTTTGATGAAGTATAAGAGACTTCCCTTCAATCGTTTTGTTCCAAAAGGACTGAACGTATCAATCAAATGAGGTTGAGTGTTACATGACTTGTGGGTAGAACCTAAGTTATCCAATTCACATTCAAGGTTTTAACTTGAAGTGACGAGAACGACGTGTACTGTGGACCCAATAACCTTCATCGACGCGCAATTAAGACTTAGTATTGCGTTTGATGAAGTATAAGAGACTTCCCTTCAATCGTTTTGTTCCAAAAGGACTGAACGTATCAATCAAATGAGGTTGAGTGTTACATGACTTGTGGTTAGAACCTAAGTTATCCAATTCACATTCAAGGTTTTAACTTGAAGTGACGAGAACGACGTGTACTGTGGACCCAATAACCTTCATCGACGCGCAATTAAGACTTAGTAATGCGTTTGATGAAGTATAAGAGACTTCCCTTCAATCGATTTGTTGCAAAAGTACTGAACGTATCAATCAAATGAGGTTGAGTGTTACATGACTTGTGGGTAGAACCTAAGTTATCCAATTCACATTCAAGGTTTTAACTTGAAGTGACGAGAACGACGTGTACTGTGGACCCAATAACCTTCATCGACGCGCAATTAAGACTTAGTATGCGTTTGATGAAGTATAAGAGACTTCACTTCAATCGATTTGTTGCAAAAGTACTGAACGTATCAATCAAATGAGGTTGAGTGTTACATGACTTGTGGGTAGAACCTAAGTTATCCAATTCACATTCAAGGTTTTAACTTGAAGTGACGAGAACGACGTGTACTGTGGACCCAATAACCTTCATCGACGCGCAATTAAGACTTAGTATTGCGTTTGATGAAGTATAAGAGACTTCCCTTCAATCGTTTTGTTCCAAAAGGACTGAACGTATCAATCAAATGAGGTTGAGTGTTACATGACTTGTGGTTAGAACCTAAGTTATCCAATTCACATTCAAGGTTTAACTTGAAGTGACGAGAACGACGTGTACTGTGGACCCAATAACCTTCATCGACGCGCAATTAAGACTTAGTAATGCGTTTGATGAAGTATAAGAGACTTCACTTCAATCGATTTGTTGCCAAAAGGACTGAACGTATCAATCAAATGAGGTTGAGTGTTACATGACTTGTGGTTAGAACCTAAGTTATCCAATTCACATTCAAGGTTTTAACTTGAAGTGACGAGAACGACGTGTACTGTGGACCCAATAACCTTCATCGACGCGCAATTAAGACTTAGTAATGCGTTTGCTGAAGTATAAGAGACTTCCTTCAACCGTTTTGTTCCAAAAGGACTGAACGTATCAATCAAATGAGGTTGAGTGTTACATGACTTGTGGTAGAACCTAAGTTATCCAATTCACATTCAAGGTTTTAAACTTGAAGTGACGAGAACGACGGTACTGTGGACCCAATAACCCTCATCGACGCGCAATTAAGACTTAGTAATGCGTTGATGAAGTATAAGAGACTTCCCTTCAATCGATTTGTTGCAAAAGTACTGAAGTATCAATCAAATGAGGTTGAGTGTTACCATGACTTGTGGGTAGAACCTAAGTTATCCAATTCACATTCAAGGTTTTAACTTGAAGTGACAGAACGACGTGTACTGTGGACCCAATAACCTTCATCGCGCGCAATTAAGACTTAGTAATGCGTTTGATGAGTATAAGAGACTTCCCTTCAATCGTTTTGTTCCAAAAGGACTGAACGTATCAAGCAAATGAGGTTGAGTGTTTACCTAACTT
>CM039505.1:40070216-40108449 GCA_022432975.1 Begonia masoniana | reverse complement strand
TTCTTTTCCAGACTTGGTGGTTCGAAATAATTATCTATTTCAACTTCAAGAATTGAAGTCTCTTATACTTTCAACAAACGCATTACTAGTCTTAATTGCGGAGTCGACGATGAAGGTTATTGGGTTCCCATATACACGTCGTTTCTCGTCACTTCAAGTTAAACCATTGAATGTGAAATGGATTAACTAGGTTGTATACCACAAGCATTAACACTCAATCTCATTTGGCTTGAGTACGTTCAGTCCTTGGAACAAATCGATTGAAGTGAAGTCTCTTATATTTCGTCAAACGCATTACTAAGTCTTAATTACGAGTCGATCAAGGTTATTTGGTCCACAGTACACGTTGTAGGATCGGTATTGTCTAATAGGGGGGTGAATTAGACCCTTTTTAATTTTAATTTCTAATCTAACCAATTTCTCTCTTGATTAAACTTATAGATTTAACACAAGTAATCAATATAATGAAAATAGAGAGAGAGAGAGAGAAATTTGACACCAGTATTTTTACGTGGTTCGGCCAAACTGCCTACGTCCACGCTCCAAGGCACCTCCTTGAAGATTCCTTACTTCTCCTCAACGAGAAAAACCTGATCGAACTTACGGGCTTCGATCCACAGCCTTACACACTCCTGGATTGATCTTTACGGGCGTCAATCCACTGCCTTACAAGTTTTTCAGAATTGAAATACAGATTAGTAATCTACAACCTCTCAAAACAGAATATCAAGTTTTGGAATAGAGAGAGAGATGTAGGTAGCAGATTTTTCAGAGTATGATATTCGCTGATTAGGGCTCAGGATTCAAATTGACAAAAAAAGTTGTTCCTTCGTGCTATAAGCTCGACTTAAATACTCTGTCCATTTTCTGCTTGACTTCAATGCTTCTAAACCAATAATAGAAACTTTGTTACAGTTGGGAAGCATCCGTACAAGTTCAGGTAGCCGTTGCCGTTTGTAGTTGCAAGTCGTCGTCGCCATTAATGTTCTGGAGTTATGGCTGAAAACGACGTCACTGTAGCTTCGCGGCTAATTTGAATTCTGGCGGAAGACAAAGCTGGGTTAGTCTTGAACCGCCATCGGATGATGAAGCTTTAAACGCTTGAACCGGCGTCGGATGATGAAGCTTTAAAAACTTGAACCGGCATGGGATGAATAAATCTTAGACGTCTTCCGCCTTTGTCGTTTAGTGACCGGAAGAGGATTTTGTTGAAGTCATCACCCTTTGTCGTTTTGTGACCGGAAGAATAATTGTTGAACTCATCCGCCTTGTCGTTTAGTGAGCGTAGGACTTCATCGTGTTAGCTCATCCGCCTTGTCGTCTAGTGAGCGATGGAGTACTTCTGTTTACACATCCGCCTTGTCGTTTAGCGAGCGGTGGAGTACTTCTGTTTACACATCCGCCTTGTCGTTTAGTGAGCGGTGGAGTAGTTCGTTTTAGCTCATCCGCCTTGTCGTCTAGCGAGCGGTGGAGTAGTTCGTTTTAGCTCATCCGCCTTTGTCGTTTAGTGAGCGGAAGTGTATTCTTGTAAACGACTCCGTTCTTGTCGTTTTGTGGCCGGAAGTCTGATTTAAATTATTTAATATATTTCAACCCTGTACGCTTGATCACACGCATTAGATACTAAAATACCCTTATCAAGGGTATTTCCAACAGATTAAAACACAAATGCAAAATTTATACTTCTCATTTAATAAACATAATCAAATTATATTATCATAAACACACATTATCAAAAACATATTTAGACTTAAACATCAATTAAGTCAACAATCTCCCCCTTTTTGATGATGACAACCTTTTAAAATTTGATTAAGTATAACTCCCCCATAATCTAAGCTCCCCCATAATATATGCAGCTTATTCAGAAAATCAAACAGAGAGTATATGCAGAACTAAATCAAAGAACATTTCATTTCTCATATTTCTCACATTTCTCCCCCATTGACATTATCAAAAAAAAAAACAAGCAGAGAAAGACAGCAGAAACATTGCATTCAACAATAGGGATCCAGACAAAAAATGTATGTAGATAAAAATAGATTAGCTCTTATGACAGGAATCTAAAAACTTCTTCCAAAAAGCATGGACAGCCCAAGAAGGCAATGTGAGGAAAGGATTGAAAAAGGCATCCACCCGAGCTTGAAGTGTAGCAGGATCAAAAGGGAGAGGTTCCTGATAGATCACCAAGTCCGTACAGGTATAAACAATGGGAGATGGTTCTGGAGAAACCACCAGATCCTGACTTGGAGAAGGCTCGATTGGAGGAGCAACAGGAGATGAAGGCTCTACCAGAGAAGCACTAGGAGATGCATCCATTGGACTGGAGGGCTCGAAGGATGGCTCCAGGACAGAAGCAGCAGCAGGGATAGAGAATGCCAGTTCAAACTCCTGGAGATCCAAAGGCATCACTCTATAGTCTGCAACAACCTCTGGTCTGTAAAAAGGAAGATGGAGGTCTTCAAAAGTGGGCTCAGTAGGTCGGGAAGGAATATGGGCTGCAGGGCAAAGAGCCTCAACTTTAGATGTAAGAGCCTTAAGGTCACGAGCGAAGAGCTTGGTATGCCTTTCCCATTTTTGATCCATTTGACCCCGTTCCACACCTGCAGCTTCTTGCAAATCCGCTTTGAGGTGATTGATCTTGGACTCAATGGACGAGTCAAAGTCAGCCTTGAGTTTGTCAATGCTGGACTTCAACTCCGTATACTGCTCCAGACTGATAGAAGATCTCCTTTGATATAAGATGGGAGTGGGAGGAGTGACAGTTGGGATTGGTGAGGTCACTTGGACTGTAAGAGGTAGGGAGACTATGGGAGCAGGGGGAAGGTCTTGAGACACAAGTGGAACTGTGGAAATATCATGAGCAGAGATTACAGTCACATCTGCATCATCCTGATCAGACTCCTCTGCCAGGATAAGTTTTCTTTTCCTTTGAACAACATTGGCTAGAGCAGGTTCCATATGGGCTGCAGGCAGAGGATGCCCAGATGAGGCAGGTGGAGGCAGCTTTGGTGCAGTGGATAGAACTGGAGGACCATGTTTGATGATAGAGGAAATGGCTCGAAACACCGGAGATATGGAGGGAAGAGCAGGTTGAGAAGGCAGTATGAGAGAAAGTGGAGGGGAAGAGGGAGCAGAAATAGCCTCAAAGGGATTAGCTGAGGCTAAAGGAGTAGGTTGACTAGTCCTTGGAGGAGGGGCACGGCGGCTGGGCACTGGTGGAGGAAGTTTAGGCCGTGTGACCCGGGGACTAGGAGGGGAAATATCAAAGGCAGGGATCTCAGAATCACCACCACCTTTTTGAACAGATGATTCCTCATCCAAACACACGCCCTTTTTGCCTTTTCTGGCAGCTTTGACCTTAGCAGTCCTCTTCTTGGACTGATCCAAAACAAGAGTCCCTTGACGATTTCTCTTAATTCCCATCCTGGTCAAAGTGTCTTTGGAGTAATAGCTGGTTGTTTTCAGACAGGTGGGATCCTCATCATCAGGAAATTCAACCTGAAACTTCTCAAAAATCTTCATGAGAAGGAGGTTATAGGGAAAAGAGGTAGATGGGCTTGAAGAAACGCTCTGAATCATTCGTCTCAAAATGATGTATCCAATGTCAACAGGTTCCTTCATATAGATGGCATAGAGAATAACAAGCTCCATGCTGCTAATGTCATCATAATGACCACCCTTAAGAAGAACATTGTAGCAGATCATTTGATGGAGAAGTCGAGCTCTAATTGTTAAATGTTTGCTCTTTAAAGGATTGAGAATATTGTGCGGATCAAGAGCAATTTCTCTCAAAAATTGTTGACCATCAGGAAGCCTAAGACATGGAATTTCTTGCCCTATGGAATAAATTTTGGGATGTTGATCCAAATGGGGATAGCCCAAAAGCTCATTGATAAATTTGGAAGTGAGTTCTATGTTTTTTCCGTGCACATAGCTTGAAATAATAGACTGGTCAGAAGGATAGCTGAGATTAGCATAAAACATCCTAATGGCAGAGGGATAAAAGAAAGACTCAACCTCAAACAGCCCTATTAAGCCAATATCTGTCAAAGGAGCTATGATGTTTAAAGATTCTAACTCATTGGGAACCATACCACGGCCTGGAATCAACTTCTTATCCTTAAAGTTGCCGTGATACCGAATTTCAGCATCCTCATTTAGGAAGTAGAACGACAGCCAACTAATTGACCGAGGGATCGCTCGAGCCAGACGAGGGTTGGGTTTGGCTTTCTTTTGCGGTGGTCCCGCATCACCTCGAGACGAAGAAGCGAGATGATCATGTTCACGAGCTTGTTCCATTGGAGAAATTTTGTGAAGATGACCTAGAGAGGAAGGGTTGGCGATAGAGAGTTTACTGAGAAGGGCGCGAAAGATGAAGCGTTTCGAAGAAGAAACCGAGTTTAAACGAGAGAGAAACACGCCCGACATGATGAAATCACACGTGTAAGACTGATATTGTCCGATTGATGACACGTGGCGGCAGATTAGAAAATATATCATCCGGTCAGTGGATAATGAATTTCTCTTCCGGTGAATAGTAAACGTACCGGATGAGGTGGATATCAGAGACAGAAAAAGATAGGAAAACTATAACTATCCTTAACTTTTCTTATACTTGAGAAGACCTAATCTTATTCTAATACCACAGAAGGTTTTCTCATCCAACGGTTTTGTGAAAATATCTGCCAATTGATCGACAGAATTAACAAACTCTAAGAATATCACCTCTTTGAACATGATCTCTAATAAAGTGATATCTGACATCTATGTGTTTTGTTCTAGAGTGCTGAATTGGATTCTTGGAAATATTAATTGCACTGGTGTTATCACACCGAATAGGAATCCTATCAAAAAACAGATTGTAATCTTCCAAAGTTTGTTTCATCCAAAGCATTTGTGCACAACAACTGTCTGCAGCAATATATTCACTTTCAGCAGTTGACAATGCAACAGAATTTTATTTCTTAGAATACCAGGAAACTAGTGATTCTCCTAAGAATTGACAAGTGCCACTTGTGCTCTTCCTATCAATAAGACTACCAGCATAGTCAGAATCAGAATATCCTATCAGATCGAAAGAAGTACCTTTAGGATACCACAAACCTAAGTCAGATGTCCCACTTAAATATTTAAATATTCTTTTAACTGCATTCAGGTGGGATTCCTTAGGAGCAGCCTGGAATCTAGCACAGAGACAGACACTGAAGAGTATATCTGGTCTACTTGCAGTCAGATATAACAGAGATCCAATCATACCACGGTATTTCTTAATATCAACATTAATTCCTTTTTCATCTTTATCCAATTTAGTTGTGGTACTCATGGGTGTTCTAGAGGATTTGACAGAGTCTAACCCAAACTTCTTAAGGAGTTCCTTAATATACTTTTCTTGACAGAAGAAAATTCCATCAGGAGATTGACTAATCTGGAATCCTAAGAAAAACTTTAACTCCCCCATCATACTCATTTCAAATTCACTTTGCATGAGGGAAGAGAACTCATTATACATTTTGACATTTGTTGATCCAAAAATAATGTCATTGACATAGATTTGAACTAACAAAATGTCTGCATCCTTTTGCATGGTAAATAGAGTTGAATCAGAATTACCCTTTTTGAAATTTCTTTCTTCAAGGAAATTCTTCAATCTATCATACCAAGCTCTAGGAGCCTGCTTAAGACCATAAAGAGCTTTTCTGAGTTTGTAGACATGGTCGGGTTTATCAAAGGCTTCGAAACCTAAAGGTTGCTCTACATAAACCTCTTCTGTAATATAACCATTTAAGAATGCACTCTTTACATCCATTTGGAAGAGTGTGAAGTTTTTGTAGCAAGCAAAAGCAAGGAGCATCCTAATTGACTCTAATCTAGCTACAGGGGCAAAAGATTCCTCAAAATCAATTCCCTCTTCCTGAGAGTACCCCTTAGCAACTAGTCTAGCCTTGTTTCTCACAACAATCCCATTTTCATCCAATTTATTCTTATAAACCCATTTGGTTCTAATAATGGGATGATCCTTAGGCCTTGGAACAAGTTCCCATACCTTGCTCCTTTCAAATTGATTTAATTCTTCTTGCATGTCCAAAATCCAATTTTCATCACCCTCGGCTTCTTCAAATTTCTTAGGCTCTACTTGTGAAATGAATGCCACATGGGCACAGAAGTTCCTAAGAGAGGATCTAGTCTTAACTCCTAATGAAGGATCACCTAAGACTTCATCTATTGGATTGTTTCTGACATATTTCCAATCTCTAGGAAGAGCTGGATTTTCATCCTTGACAGGAATAATATCTAGAGAAGTTGAAGAAGGTTCTAGAGATTTTTCTATTTGAGCAGGATCACTAGGCTTTTCTAAAGAAAGGGAGTCTAGTTGATTATCCAAAGATTCATCCTCATCCACATTGATTGTGGGTCGAGGAAACTCATCAAAGTTAACATGGACAGATTCCTCAACGACTAGAGTTCTCCTATTGAATACTCTATAAGCTTTGCTGGAAAGGGAATAACCCAGAAAAATTCCAATATCAGATTTGGAATCGAATTTTCCTAAGTTATCCTTAGTATTAAGGATAAAGCATTTACAGCCAAAAGCTCTAAAATACTTGACAGAAGGAGTTTTTTTCCACTCCACAGTTCATATGGGGTTTTCTCAAGAATAGGTCTTATGGAGACCCGATTAAGCACATAGCAGGCTGTTGCAACAGCTTCAGCCCAGAAGTACTTAGGAAGAGTGTTTTCATTAAGCATAGTCCTAGCAAGCTCTTGGAGGGATCTATTCTTCCTCTCAACAACACCATTTTGCTGAGGGGTCCTAGGAGAAGAGAAATTGTGCTCAATTCCATATTTGAGGCACAGGAGTTCAAATTTCTCATTTTCAAACTCTCCACCATGATCACTACGAATAGCAACAATGGTGAGCTCCTTTTCATTTTGAACTCGTTTCCTAAAGCTGGAGAAGGTATCAAAAGTCTCATCCTTAGACTTTAGAAAAAATACCTAGGTAAATCTAGAAAAGTCGTCAACAATAACATAAACATAGAATTTACCACCTAGACTAGCAACATTTGAAGGACCGAAGAGGTCCATGTGAAGGAGTTGGAGAGGCTTAGAAGTGGAGATTGCATTCTTTGATGCAAAAGAACTTTTGATCTGCTTGCCCATTTGACAAGCTTCACAGATTTTATCCTTCTCAAAGGATATCTTAGGAATACCTCTAACTAAATTCTCCTTAGTAATCTTAGCTAAGGTATCCATCCCTACATGTCCTAATCTCCTATGCCAGATCCAAGAATCAAGAGAAGAGTTAACAGCAAAGCATTTTTCATCAACATGCTCAATAATATCCAAGTCAATTATATAGATATTTTCTTTTCTATAGCCAGTGAACAGAGATTTGTCATTAGATGCATCTTTAAATAAACAAGTGTTTGATTTAAAAATCACTTCATATCCTTTATCACATAACTGGCTAATACTAAGCAGATTATGTTTTAATCCCTCAACTAAAAGCACATTTTCAATAGTAGGATTAAAACTGTTACCTATATTGCCGATGCCAACAATTTTGCCTTTTTGGTTTCCACCAAAGGTGACACTTCCTTTCTTTTTGTTGACAGCAGCAAACATGATTGAGTCTCCTGTCATATGCCTCGAACATCCACTGTCGAGATACCACTAGTTCTTTCCAGGAGAGCACTCAACCTGCAAAACAGTAATCAACTGGTCTTCTTAGGTACCCAAATCTTTTGGGTCCTAGTGTTAGGTCTGGTTCCTTTGGGAACCCACTGTAATTTACAGCCAGATTTCATACTGTTTAATTTTAATGGAAACTCAAAGGATTTATGTCCTACTTCATTACAAGTATGACAAGTAGACGGTTTAACAAAGAAATTCTTAAAAACTTTTCTTTTGTTGAACTTATCATAGCCTAGACCTGCTTTATCATGAGTAGCTCTATGGTTCCCTATTAGCAATGTTAAGTTCTTGCTACCATTTGAGAACCACAAAACCAGTTTATTCAACGACTTATTTTTCTTCTTAAGTTCAGTAATTTCCTTTTCATGCACGTCTACTTCTTTCACATGCTTTTCTAACAACCCTGCATTTTCCTTTTTCAACATGTTATACTTAGACTTAAGCATGCCAAATTGTTTGACCAAGTCATTAAAGGCATCAATTAGTTCACCTTCTTCATTATCACTATCGCTATCACTTAGAATACTTGAAGAAGTACTAACCTTTTCTTCGTGTGCCATAAAGCACAGATTTGCGACTTCTTCATCATCAGAAGAGGAGGTGTCGCCTTCACTTTCATCCCAAGTTGCCTTCATGGCCTTCTTCTTGAACTTCTTGGGATATTTCTTTGCTTGTGGACAGTCTGCCTTCATATGGCCAGGTTTTCCACACCCGAAGCAGGTGATTTCCTTCTCCTTTTGGGATTTTTCACCCTTTGGAAATCTCCTTCCTTGCAATCTTTTTCTCTGGAGGAATTTGCTGAACCTCCTTGTAATGAGAGCGATATCTTCATCATCTTCTTCTTCTTCTTCTTCCTCAGACAGGTCTTGTTTACTTGAGGAAGCTTTCATTGCAATATCTTTTCTTTTTGTAGCTTCCCTCTCCTTGAGATCTTCCTTCTCGTTTGACCTCATCGTGATCTCATGTGTCATAAGAGATCCAAGGAGTTCCTCAAGTTTTAGAATCTTGAGATCCTTTGCTTCCTGTATGGCAGTCACCTTTGGCTGCCAGCTTCTTGGAAGACATCTAAGAATCTTCCTGACCTGTTCTTCACAAGAATATGATTTACCAAGAGCTTTTAAGCCATTGGTAATGTTAGTAAACCTTGTAAACATAGAAGATATAGATTCATCTTTTGGCATAGAAAATAACTCATACTCATGTACAAGCATATTCAATTTACTCTCTTTTACCTGATTTGTTCCCTCATGGGTAACCTCTAATAAGTGCCAAATCTCTTGAGCACTTTCACACCCTTGTACTCTATTAAACTGATCTCTATTTAGAGCACAGTACAGAGTGTTTATAGTCTTGGCATTAAGGCTTAGATTCTTCTTGTCTGTATCATTTAGTTCGTGTGAGGCTTTGGGAATCATAATGCCATTTTTTGTCTTAAAAGCAGTATATGGCCCATTTTCTATTATATTCCAGATCTCATAGTCCATAGCTTGAATGAATATTCTCATTCTCGCTTTCCAATAAACATAATCACTGCCATCAAACAGTGGTGGACGAGAAATGGATTGACCCTCAATGTGTGAGGAGTTTGTATTGAATGCCATGGTTTATATCACACAGAGTGTTCAAAAAACAACTTAGACAAAGATATACCTTGCTCTGATACCAATTGTAGGATCGGTATTGTCTAAGAGGGGGGTGAATTAGACCCTTTTTAATTTTAATTTCTAATCTAACCAATTTCTTTCTTGATTAAACTTATAGATTTAACACAAGTAATCAATATAATGAAAAGAGAGAGAGAGAGAAATTTGACACCAGTATTTTTACGTGGTTCGACCAAACTGCCTACGTCCACGCTCCAAGGCACCTCCTTGAAGATTCCTTACTTCTCCTCAACGAGAAAAACCTGATCGAACTTACGGGCTTCGATCCACAGCCTTACACACTCCTGGATTGATCTTTACAGGCGTCAATCCACTGCCTTACAAGTTTTTCAGAATTGAAATACAGATTAGTAATCTACAACCTCTCAAAACAGAATCTCAAGTTTTGGAATAGAGAGAGAGATGTAGGTAGCAGAATTTTCAGAGTATGATATTCGCTGATTAGGGCTCAGGATTCAAATTGGCAAAAAAAGTTGTTCCTTCGTGCTCTAAGCTCGACTTAAATACTCTGTCCATTTTCTGCTTGACTTCAATGCTTCTAAACCAATAATAGAAACTTTGTTACCGTTGGGAAGAATCCGTACAAGTTCAGGTAGCCGTTGCCGTTTGTAGTTGCAAGTCGTCGTCGCCATTAATGTTCTGGAGTTATGGCTGAAAACGACGTCACTGTAGCTTCGCGGCTAATTTGAATTCTGGCGGAAGACAAAGCTGGGTTAGTCTTGAACCGCCATCGGATGATGAAGCTTTAAACGCTTGAACCGGCGTCGGATGATGAAGCTTTAAAAACTTGAACCGGCATGGGATGAATAAATCTTAGACGTCTTCCGCCTTTGTCGTTTAGTGACCGGAAGAGGATTTTGTTGAAGTCATCACCCTTTGTCGTTTTGTGACCGGAAGAGTAATTGTTGAACTCATCCGCCTTGTCGTTTAGTGAGCGTAGGACTTCATCGTGTTAGCTCATCCGCCTTGTCGTCTAGTGAGCGGTGGAGTACTTTTGTTTACACATCCGCCTTGTCGTTTAGCGAGCGGTGGAGTACTTCTGTTTACACATCCGCCTTGTCGTTTAGTGAGCGGTGGAGTAGTTCGTTTTAGCTCATCCGCCTTGTCGTCTAGCGAATGGTGGAGTAGTTCGTTTTAGCTCATCCGCCTTTGTCGTTTAGTGAGCGGAAGTGTATTCTTGTAAACGACTCCGTTCTTGTCGTTTTGTGGCCGGAAGTCTGATTTAAATTATTTAATATATTTCAACCCTGTACGCTTGATCACACGCATTCGATACTAAAATACCCTTATCAAGGGTATTTCCAACAGATTAAAACACAAATGCAAAATTCATACTTCTCATTTAATAAACATAATCAAATTATATTATCATAAACACACATTATCAAAAACATATTTAGACTTAAACATCAATTAAGTCAACACACGTCGTACTCGTCACTTCAAGTTAAAACCTTGAATGTGAAATGGATAATTTAGGTTCTAACCACTAGTCATGTAACACTCAACCTCATTTGCTTGATACGTTCAGTTCTTTTGGAACAAATCGATTGAAGTGAAGTCTCTTATACTTCATCAAACGCATTACTAAGTCTTAATTGTCGATGAAGGTTATTGGGTCCATAGTACACGTTGTTCTCGTCACTTCATGTTAAAACCTTGAATGTGAATTGGATAACTTAGGTTCTAACCACAAGTCATGTAACACTCAACCTCATTTTCTTGATACGTTCAGTTCTTTTGGAACAAATCGATAGAAGTGAAGTCTGTTATACTTCATCAAACGCATTTCTAAGTCTTAATTGCGAGTCGATGAAGGTTATTGGGTCCATAGTACACGTCGTTCTCGTCACTTCAAGTTAAAACCTTGAATGTGAAATGTATAACTTAGGTTCTAACCAATAGTCATGTAACACTCAACCTCATTTGCTTGATACGTTCAGTTCTTTTGGAACAAATCGATTGAAGTGAAGTCTCTTATACTTCGTCAAACGCATTACTAAGTTTTATTTGCTAGTCGATGAAGGTTATTGGGTCCACAGTACACGTCGTTCTCGTCACTTCAAGTTAAAACCTTGAATGTGAAATGGATAACTTAGGTTCTAACCACTAGTCATGTAACACTCAACCTCATTTGTTTGATACGTTCAGTTCTTTTGGAACAAATCGATTAGAAGTGAAGTCTCTTACACTTCATCAAACGCATTACTAAGTCTTAATTGCGAGTCGATGAAGGTTATTGGGTCCACAGTACACAGTCGTTCTCGTCACTTCAAGTTAAAACCTTGAATGTGAAATGGATAACTTAGGTTCTAACCACTAGTCATGTAACACTCAACCTCATTTGCTTGATACGTTCAGTTCTTTTGGAACAAATCGATTGAAGTGAAGTCTCTTATACTTCGTCAAACGCATTACTAAGTCTTAATTGCGAGTCGATGAAGGTTATTGGTCCACAGTACACGTCGTTCTCGTCACTTCAAGTTAAAACCTTGAATGTGAATTGGATAACTTAGGTTCTAACCACAAGTCATGTAACACTCAACCTCATTTTCTTGATACGTTCAGTTCTTTTGGAACAAATCGATTGAAGTGAAGTCTCTTATACTTCATCAAACGCATTACTAAGTCTTAATTGCGAGTCGATGAAGGTTATTGGGTCCACAGTACACGTCGTTCTCGTCACTTCAAGTTAAAACCTTGAATGTGAATTGGATAACTTAGGTTCTAACCACAAGTCATGTAACACTCAACCTCATTTTCTTGATACGTTCAGTTCTTTCGGAACAATTCGATTGAAGTGAAGTCTCTTATACTTCGTCAAACGCATTACTAAGTCTTAATTGCGAGTCGATGAAGGTTATTTTGTCCACAGTACACGTCGTTCTCGTCAATTCAAGTTAAAACCTTGAATGTGAAATGGATAACTTAGGTTCTAACCACAAGTCATGTAACACTCAACCTCATTTTCCTGATACGTTCAGTTCTTTTGGAACAAATCGATAGAAGTGAAGTCTGTTATACTTCATCAAACGCATTTCTAAGTCTTAATTGCGAGTCGATGAAGGTTATTGGGTCCATAGTACACGTCGTTCTCGTCACTTCAAGTTAAAACCTTGAATGTGAATGGATAACTTAGGTTCTAACCACTAGTCATGTAACACTCAACCTCATTTGCTTGATACGTTCAGTTCTTTTGGAAACAAATCGATTGAAGTGAAGTCTCTTATACTTCATCAAACGCATTACTAAGTCTTAATTGCGAGTCGATGAAGGTTATTGGGTCCACAGTACACGTCGTACTCGTCACTTCAAGTTAAAACCTTGAATGTGAAATGGATAACTTAGGTTCTAACTGCAAGTCATGTAACACTCAACCTCATTTGCTTGATACGTTCAGTTCTTTTGGAACAAATCGATTGAAGTGAAGTCTCTTATACTTCGTCAAACGCATTACTAAGTCTTAATTGCGAGTCGATGAAGGTTATTGGGTCCACAGTACACGTCGTTCTCGTCACTTCAAGTTAAAACCTTGAATGTGAATTGGATAACTTAGGTTCTAACCACAAGTCATGTAACACTCAACCTCATTTTCTTGATACGTTCAGTTCTTTTGGAACAAATCGATAGAAGTGATGTCTGTTATACTTCATGAAACGCATTTCTAAGTCTTAATTGCGAGTCGATGAAGGTTATTGGGTCCATAGTACACGTCGTTCTCGTCACTTCAAGTTAAAACCTTGAATGTGAAATGGATAACTTAGGTTCTAACCACTAGTCATGTAACACTCAACCTCATTTGCTTGATACGTTCAGTTCTTTTGGAACAAATCGATTGAAGTGAAGTCTCTTATACTTCGTCAAACGCATTACTAAGTCTTAATTGCGAGTCGATGAAGGTTATTGGGTCCACAGTACACGTCGTTCTCGTCACTTCAAGTTAAAACCTTGAATGTGAATTGGATAACTTAGGTTCTAACCACAAGTCATGTAACACTCAACCTCATTTTCTTGATACGTTCAGTTCTTTTGGAACAAATCGATAGAAGTGAAGTCTGTTATACTTCATCAAACGTATTTCTAAGTCTTAATTGCGAGTCGATGAAGGTTATCACAGTACACGTCGTTCTCGTCACTTTAAGTTAAAACCTTGAAAGTGAATGGATAACTTAGGTTCTAACCACAAGTCATGTAACACTCAACCTCATTTTCTTGATACGTTCAGTTCTTTTGGAACAAATCGATTGAAGTGAAGTCTCTTATACTTCATCAAACGCATTACTAAGTCTTAATTGCGAGTCGATGAAGGTTATTGGGTCCACAGTACACGTCGTTCTCGTCACTTCAAGTTAAAACCTTGAATGTGAAATTGGATAACTTAGATTCTAACCACAAGTTATGTAACACTCAACCTCATTTTCTTGATACGTTCAGTTCTTTTGGAACAAATCGATAGAAGTGAATTCTGTTATACTTCATCAAACGCATTTCTAAGTCTTAATTGCGAGTCGATGAAGGTTATTGGGTCCATAGTACACGTCGTTCTCGTCACTTCAACTTAAAACCTTGAATGTGAATTGGATAACTTAGGTTCTAACCACAAGTCATGTAACACTCAACCTCATTTTCTTGATACGTTCAGTTCTTTTGGAACAAATCGATTGAAGTGAAGTCTCTTATACTTCATCAAACGCATTACTAAGTCTTAATTGCGCGTCGATGAAGGTTATTGGGTCCACAGTACACGTCGTTCTCGTCACTTCAAGTTAAAACCTTGAATGTGAAATGGATAACTTAGGTTCTAACCACAAGTCATGTAACACTCAACCTCATTTGATTGATACGTTCAGTCCTTTTGGAACAAATCGATTGAAGGGAAGTCTCTTATACTTCATCAAACGCATTACTAAGGCTTAATTGCGCGTCGATGAAGGTTATTGGGTCCACAGTACACGTCGTTCTCGTCACTTCAAGTTAAAACCTTGAATGTGAAATGGATAACTTAGGTTCTAACAACAAGTCATGTAACACTCAACCTCATTTGATTGATACGTTCACTCCTTTTAGAACAAATCGATTGAAGTGAAGTCTCTTATACTTCATCAAACGCATTACTAAGTCTTAATTGCGCGTCGATGATGGTTATTGGGTCCACAGTACACGTCGTTCTCGTCACTTCAAGTTAAAACGTTGAATGTGAATTTGATAACTTAGGTTCTAACCACAAGTCATGTAACACTCAACCTCAATTTCTTGATACGTTCAGTTCTTTTGGAACAAATCGATTCAAGTGAACTCTCTTATACTTCATCAAACGCATTACTAAGTTTTAATTGCTCGTCGATGAAGGTTATTGGGTCCACAGTACACGTCGTTCTCGTCACTTCAAGTTAAAACCTTGAATGTGAAATGGATAACTTAGGTTCTAACCACATATCAGGTAACACTCAACCTCATTTGATTGATACGTTCAGTCATTTTGGAACAAATCGATTGAAGTGAAGTCTCTTATACTTCATCAAACGCATTACTAAGTCTTAATTGCGCGTCGATGATGGTTATTAGGTCCACAGTACACGTCGTTCTCGTCACTTCAAGTTAAAACTTTGAATGTGAATTTGATAACTTAGGTTCTAACCACAAGTCATTTAACACTCAACCTCATTTTCTTGATACGTTCAGTTCTTTTGGAACAAATCGATTGAAGTGAAGTCTCTTATACTTCATCAAACGCATTACTAAGTCTTAATTGCGCGTCGATGAAGGTTATTGGGTCCACAGTACACGTCGTTCTCGTCACTTCAAGTTAAAACCTTGAATGTGAAATGGATAACATAGGTTCTAACCACAAGTCATGTAACACTCAACCTCATTTGATTGATACGTTCAGTTCTTTTGGAACAAATCGATTGAAGTGAAGTCTCTTATACTTCATCAAACGCATTACTAAATCTTAATTGCGCGTCGATGAAGGTTATTGGGTCCACAGTACACGTCGTTCTCGTCACTTCAAGTTGAAACCTTGAATGTGAAATGGATAGCTTAGGTTCTAACCACAAGTCATGTAACACTCAACCTCATTTGCTTGATACGTTCAGTTCTTTTGGAACAAATCGATTGAAGTGAAGTCTCTCATACTTCATTAAATGCATTCCTAAGTCTTAATTGCGCGTCGATGAAGGTTATTGGGTCCACAGTACAAGTCGTTCTCGTCACTTCAAGTTAAAACCTTGAATGTGAAATGGATAACTTAGGTAAGTTCTAACCACAAGTCATGTAACACTCAACCTCATTTGATCTATACGTTCAGTTCTTTTGGAACAAATCGATTGAAGTGAAGTCTCTTATACTTCATCAAACGCATTACTAAGTCTTAATTGCGCGTCGATGAAGGTTATTGGGTCCACAGTACACGTCGTTCTCATCACTTCAAGTTAAAACCTTGAATGTGATTTGGATAACTTAAGTTCTAACCACAAGTCTTGTAAAACTCAACCTCATTTTCTTGATACGTTCAGTTCTTTTGGAACAAATCGATTGAAGTGAAGTCTCTTATATTTCATCAAACGCATTACTAAGTCTTAATTGCACGTCGATGAAGGTTATTGGGTCCACAGTACACGTCGTTCTCGTCACTTCAAGTTAAAACCTTGAATGTGAATTGGATAACTTAGGTTGTAACCACAAGTCGTGTAACACTCAAACTCATTTTCTTGATACGTTCAGTTCTTTTGGAACAAATCGATTGAAGTGAAGTCTCTTATACTTCATCAAACGCATTCCTAAGTCTTAATTGCGCGTCGATGAAGGTTATTGGGTCCACAGTACACGTCGTTCTCGTCACTTCAAGTTAAAACCTTGAATGTGAATTGGATAACTTAGGTTCTAACCACAAGTCATGTAACACTCAACCTTATTTTCTTGATACGTTCAGTTCTTTTGGAACAAATCGATTGAAGTGAAGTCTCTTATACTTCATCAAACGCATTACTAAGTCTTAATTGCGCGTCGATGAAGGTTATTGGGTCCACAGTACACGTCGTTCTCGTCACTTCAAGTTAAAACGTTGAATGTGAATTGGATAACTTAGGTTCTAACCACAAGTCATGTAACACTCAATCTCATTTTCTTGATACGTTCAGTTCTTTTGGAATAAATCAATTGAAGTGATGTCTCTTATACTTCATCAAACGCATTACTAAGTCTTAATTGTGCGTCGATGAAGGTTATTGGGTCCACAGTACACGTCGTTCTCGTCACTTCAAGTTAAAACCTTGAATGTGAAATGGATAACTTAGGTTCTAACCACAAGTCATGTAACACTCAACCTCATTTACTTGATACGTTCAGTTCTTTTGGAACAAATCGATTGAAGTGAAGTCTCTTATACTTCATCAAACGCATTACTAAGTCTTAATTGCGCGTCGATGAAGGTTATTGGGTCCACAGTACACGTCGTTCTCGTCACTTCAAGTTAAAACCTTGAATGTGAAATGGATAACTTAGGTTCTAACCACAAGTCATGTAACACTCAACCTCATTTGCTTGATACGTTCAGTTCTTTTGGAACAAATCGATTGAAGTGAAGTCTCTTATACTTCATCAAACGCATTCCTAAGTCTTAATTGCGCATCGATGAAGGTTATTGGGTCCAAAGTACACGTCGTTCTCGTCACTTCAAGTTAAAACCTTGAATGTGAAATGGATAACTTAGGTTCTAACCACTAGTCATGTAACACTCAACCTCATTTGCTTGATACGTTCAGTTGTTTTGGAACAAATCGATTGAAGTGAAGTCTCTTATACTTCATCAAACGCATTACTTGATGTGATCCAAGTTCAGACCAAGTCAAAGCCCAAGAATAAGGATCCAATTGAAGATACGGCGGGCCCAATGACAAGAGCAAGAAGCCCAAGATTATTGGAAGATCATTTGAAGAAAGGGAGGTGCAACGCACATGCACATGTAAGAATTAAAGAGGACATGCGCCAAGCGCATGCGTATACAAGGAATTAAAAAGTCACACGCAAAGCACATGCAAATCAAACAAATCTCGTAGAAAAAGATCTTATCCAGCTGAATCTATTCAAATTACGTTCAAATGGAGTTTAAACATGTGATGACATCTGATCAAGCCAATGATTATTATCTCATGATTTTATTAGTTATTTTATTTTTATTTTTGTTTTTTTTACTTATTTAATTTAATTTCAATGTGTAGCCTATTTAATGGCAAAACTATTTGATTTAATAGGGATTCAGGTTTTATCTAATTGTGAGAGAATTTCTCTTAGTTTCTTGAAGAAACTCCGAACTTATCAAGGTTCTCCTTGTGGCGTTCAAAATCTGACTTATCAAACGAACAGGCATATTCGTTTGTGGCGTCCTCCTTATTCCAAGGTTCGGATCTGTATAGATTTCGGGTCAAGGATTTCCTCTTCGAACTTGTAGATTCTGGGTTAGCGACGACGCCAATATTTTGATCTTGGGTCACCGTCACATCGTTGGCGTGGTTCGCATCATTTGGTATCAGAGCCAAATCGAGTTCGTCAGGTTCTATCCCTCATTTCCGTTTTGTTTTGTTTCAGAAATTTTGTTCTTGAGTCTTGAAATCTGTTTCAATTTGTCTCGTTGATTCGCTATTCAAATATGCATCAAACGAAAACATCGTCTTCATATGAATCATAGAACGTTGTGTTAGCTTTCCGATCTGTGTTGAAACGTCAAAATCGGATCTTGTTTGCCTATTCAAATTTACATTTTTGTAACTATCGTCGATTTCGTTCTGGTGTACTCGAATCTGGTTAAAACCATTTTAATCCTTCGAATATTTTCTAGACCTCAAACAAAATTGTCAGCATTTTATGATTTGTGAATTAGCGTTTTATCTTTCCGATCTGTATTGAAACGTCAAAATCGGATCTTGTTTGCTTATTCAAAAGTGAAATTTTGTAACTGTCAAGGATTGGTGATGCTCAAAAGTATTTTGCAGTTTTCATCTTTATAACGATTCCGATTGTGAAATTGTTATTCTTTAAGTTGTTAGATGAGATTTTTATCTTTCCAAATCATACCTGAACGTAAAATTCCGATCTGGTTTGGGCACTAAAACGTTATCTACAAATTCGGTTACCAATTCTGTTACAAATTCGATTACCAATTCGGTTACAAATTCAAAAAAAAAAAAAATTGTGATTCTCTAAATCTATTCAACTACCTTACCTCATTGGATTGTTCCTTTGCATCCTTATACTATTCTAATTTTTTTTGAGCTAGTTCTTTCATCACTAATTGTAGTGTCTGTTATTTTGGTTTGTCTTGTTTAGTTCGCCACTTGTGAACTTCTATTACTATTCGGTTAGTTTCGAAAGAAATCAAAGAGAATTCAAGTGGAAAAAAGCACGAGTGAGTGAGCATATTAGAGGGTAACAACCAATATTATTGAGTGTAAACACGAGTGCAATTGAGTGATTTTTCTATATTTTGAGTGAAACACGTGAGGGAGTTCTGTGAGGTCCATTATTCATTTATTTTTTGTTCTTTTTATTTTTGTTTGTCAATTTTTTTTCATTGCAGGAAGACTCATTTATTATTATTTGTTTAGTTTAAAAAAAATCGAGTGGAAAAAGGCACGAGTGGGTGAGCATATCTAAAGGTAAAAGCCAGTATTATTGAGTGCAAACACGAGTGAAATTGAGTGATTTTTCACATTTTCGAGTGAAACACGTGAGAGAGTGTTGTGAGGTCCTATTTTACTTCACCTTCTACGTTCTTGCAGAGAATACCTAGCCATGTCCGACACAGAAGACAATCAACGACCAGCTAACATTCCAAATTTACAAATGGAAGCGATCATGGGGGAGATGAGGCGGCTGATGAGACAAGGGATTAATGAGTTCCACGAGCGAATTGATCAAATGGAACAGATTGTGACACGAGTACAACCCCAGGCTCAACAGAATGCACCGAGGAGAAATCAGCGGAGGCAAGTCCTTGCGGAAGAGATCAATGAAATTAATGAGAGGGACGTGGAGGACGATCTTGATAGGGTGTCTGTGGGTAGTCGTGGAAGACATGAGAATGACCGTGCAAGACAAGACCGAGGCAAACTCAATTATAATTTGGGAAATATCAAGATAAAGATTCCTGAGTTTCGAGGAAAAAGTGATCTGGAGGAGTACCTGGACTGGGAGCGAAAAATAGAGCTAATTTTTTATTGCCACAACTACTCCGAGCGAAAGAAAGTGAAGCTTGCTGCCATAGAATTTACAGGGTATGCGATAGTGTGGTGGGACAAGTTGTGTCTCGATCGAAGGCAAGACGGAGACCTTCCCATTGAGAGTTGGGCAGAGATGAAGAGAGTGATGCGACGTCGATTTGTACCGAGTCATTACCGGCGTGATCTACACAACAAATTGCAAACTCTTCGGCAAGGGAGTCGAAGTGTAGATGAGTATTACAAGGATAAGGAGATGACGATGATACGGGCTAACGTCGAAGAGGATCGAGAAGATCAAGAGAGGATCACGAAAGAATTTCAAATCATTAAGGATGAGAGGGAGAAAGAAAAAGGTGAAAAGAAATTAGTTGAAAAAGAGGCCAAAATAGAAAAAGAAAGTGGAGAAAAAAAAATAGTTGAAAAGAGCACAAAGAGGGATGAAAAACCAAGGGAGCAAGAGAGAAAAATTGAGAGAAAAGAGATAAAACCCGAGGGAGAGAGGAAAGAAAAGTCAAGTGAGAAACAAATTGTATTGATGAACAAAGGTGAGGATAAGCGTAAGATGATTCTGCTTTTATATAAAGATGTTTATTTATCATCTAACGACTTACCTAGTTTTCTTCCAAGTATTGTTTCTTTTCTTTTGCAGAAAAATAAATATGAAATTTTCGAGGAGTTTCGAAGAGAAATTTCTCCGTTGAGGGAGATTAAGAAGCAAAAAGATCTCGTACTAAGTACACTAGTTCCAAGTCAACCGGAAACATCAAACAGGTTTGAGTGGTTGGTAGGGTCATATGATTTTTATATTGCACCTATTATATGTATAAGGATGATAGATAATATGCAAAATTATTTTATTGGAAAATTTGTCATTGATTACTTTACACACAACTTATTTTCTGACAAAATTGTAGATACATGTTTTGTGAGTTTCAAATCTGATTTTTGCGTTTTAAAGGATTTTATTTCTATTCGATATTATTCACTGTTTGATATTATTGATAATTTTAATCTATTAAATCCGTTAAATTTATTAACTCCGATTACTAATAAGTTTGTTCTTGTGCATAAAAGTAAAAAAGATGAATTTGCTAAGAAATTTCATTCAATGGTAAGACTTATTTTTGAACCCGGAGATTTGGTTTGGCAACGTCTACAAAAAGAAAGGTTTCCAAACAAACGGAATAACAAGCTACAACCTCGAGTAGATAAACCTTTCCAATTCCTAGAGCGCATCAACAACACTGCTTACAAGATCGACCAACCGAGTGAATACGGTAATGTAAGCACATGTTTTAATTTTACTAATTTGTTTTTATATGATGCAGGAGATTCGAGGACGAATCTTTTCGAAGGGGGAGGGAATGATGTGATCCAAGTTCAGACCCAGTCAAAGCTCAAGAATAAGGATCCAATTGAAGATACGGCTGAACCAATAACGAGAGCAAAGGCGAAGCGGATAAAGGAGCAAATGAGCAATTTGGTCCATCAGATCCTACCTCAAGAAGGAACTTGCGTTTCGAACCAAGAACCAGAGCTTGTTCCCATAATCCAAGCTGTTTTGGGATGATGTTTATATCATTGTTGTTTTATTTATTTAGTTAATTCGATTGTCGGTTTTAGGGTTTAAAAAGTACTTGTCGTATTTGTCATTATTTTAGCAATTGTCATTATTTTTAATTAAGAGTTACAAGGACAGGATAGTAATTTTGTTCTTGAAACACTAGCATGAAGGGGTGTTTCATGCCTATAAATTCATTCTTAGTTGAATAAAAAAAGGGATTTAGGTTTTATCTAATTGTGAGAAAATTTCTCTTAGTTTCTTGAAGAAACTCCGAACTTATCAAGGTTCTCCTTGTGGCATTCAAAATCTGACTTATCAAACGAACAGGCATATTCGTTTGTGGCGTCCTCCTTATTCCAAGTTTCGGATATGTATAGATTTCGGGCCAAGGATTTCCTCTTCGAACTTGTAGATTCTGGGTTAGCGACGACGCCAATATTTTACTTGTGGGTCACCGTCACATCGTTGGCGTGGTTCGCATCATTACTAAGTCTTAATTGCACGTCGATGACGGTTATTGGGTCCAAAGGACACGTCGTTCACGTCACTTCAAGTTAAAACCTTGAATGTGAAATGGATAACTTAGGTTCTAATCACTAGTCATGTAACACTCAACCTCATTTGCTTGATACGTTCAGTTCTTTTGGAACAAATCGATTGAAGTGAAGTCTTTTATACTTCATCAAACGCATTACTAAGTCTTAATTGCGCGTCGATGAAGGTTATTGGGTCCTCAGTACACGTCGTTCTCGTCACTTCAAGTTAAAACCTTGAATGTGAAATGGATAACTTAGGTTCTAACCACAAGTCATGTAACACTCAACCTCATTTGATTGATACGTTCAGTCCTTTTGGAACAAATCGATTGAAGTGAAGTCTCTTATACTTCAACAAACGCATTACTAAGTCTTAATTGCGCGTCGATGAAGGTTATTGGGTCCACAGTACACGTCGTTCTCGTCACTTCAAGTTAAAACCTTGAATGTGAATTGGATAACTTAGGTTCTAACCACAAGTCATGTAACACTCAACCTCATTTGATTGATACGTTCAGTACTTTTGGAACAAATCGATTGAAGTGAAGTCTCTTATACTTCATCAAACGCATTACTAAGTCTTAATTGCACGTCGATGATGGTTATTGGGTCTAAAGTACAAGTCGTTCTCGTCACTTCAAGTTAAAACCTTGAATGTGAATTGGATAACTTAGGTTCTAACGACAAGTCATGTAACACTCAACCTCATTTTCTTGATACGTTCAGTTCTTTTGGAACAAATCGATTGAAGTGAAGTCTCTTATACTTCATCAAACGCATTACTAAGTCTTAATTGCGCGTCGATGAAGGTTATTGGGTCCACAGTACTCGTCGTTCTCGTCACTTTAAGTTAAAACCTTGAATGTGAAATGGATAACTTAGGTTCTAACCACTAGTCATGTAACACTCAACCTCATTTGCTTGATACGTTCAGTTCTTTTGGAACAAATCGATTGAAGTGAAGTCTCTTATACTTCATCAAACGCATTCCTTAGTCTTAATTGCGCGTCGATGAAGGTTATTGGGTCCACAATAAACGTCGTTCTCGTCACTTCAAGTTAAAACCTTGAATGTGAAATGGATAACTTAGGTTCTAACCACTAGTCATGTAACACTTAACTTCATTTTCTTGATAAGTTCATTTCTTTTGGAATAAATCGATTGAAGTGAAGTCTCTTATACTTCATCAAACGCATTACTAAGTCTTAATTGCGCGTCGATGAAGGTTATTGGGTCCAAAGTACACGTCGTTCTCGTCACTTCAAGTTAAAACCTTGAATGTGAAATGGATAACTTAGGTTCTAACACTAGTCATGTAACACTCAACCTCATTTGCTTGATACGTTCAGTTCTTTTGGAACAAATCGATTGAAGTGAAGTCTCTTATACTTCATCAAACGCATTCCTAGTCTTAATTGCGCGTCGATGAAGGTTATGGGTCCACAATACAACGTCGTTCTCGTCACTTCAAGTTAAAACCTTGAATGTGAAATGGATAACTTAGGTTCTAACCACTAGTCATGTAACACTTAACTTCATTTTCTTGATAAGTTCATTTCTTTTGGAATAAATCGATTGAAGTGAAGTCTCTTATACTTCATCAAACGCATTACTAAGTCTTAATTGCGCGTCGATGAAGGTTATTGGGTCCAAAGTACACGTCGTTCTCGTCACTTCAAGTTAAAACCTTGAATGTGAAATGGATAACTTAGGTTCTAAACACTAGTCATGTAACACTCAACCTCATTTGCTTGATACGTTCATTTCTTTTGGAACAAATCGATTGAAGTGAAGTCTCTTATACTTCATCAAACGCATTCCTAAGTCTTAATTGCGCGTCGATGAAGGTTATTGGGTCCACATTACACGTCGTTCTCGTCACTTCAAGTTAAAACCTTGAATGTGAATTAGATAACTTAGGTTCTAACCACAAGTCATGTAACACTCAACCTCATTTTCTTGATACGTTCAGTTCTTTTGGAACAAATCGATTGAAGTGAAGTCTCTTATAATTTATCAAACGCATTACTAAGTCTTAATTGCGCGTCGATGAAGGTTATTGGGTCCAAAGTACACGTCGTTCTCGTCACTTCAAGTTAAAACCTTGAATGTGAAATGGATAACTTAGGTTCTAACCACTAGTCATGTAACACTCAACCTCATTTGCTTGATACGTTCATTTCTTTTGGAACAAATCGATTGAAGTGAAGTTTCTTATACTTCATCAAATGCATTCCAAAGTCTTAATTGCGCGTCGATGAAGGTTATTGGGTCCACAGTACACGTCGTTCTCGTCACTTCAAGTTAAAACCTTGAATGTGAATTGGATAACTTAGGTGATAACCACAAGTCATGTAACACTCAACCTCATTTTCTTGATACGTTCAGTTCTTTTGGAACAAATCGATTGAAGTGAATTCTCTTATACTTCATCAAACGCATTACTAAGTCTTAATTGCGCGTCGATGAAGGTTATTGGGTCCAAAGTACACGTCGTTCTCGTCACTTCAAGTTAAAACCTTGAATGTGAAATGGATAACTTAGGTTCTAACCACTAGTCATGTAACACTCAACCTCATTTGCTTGATACGTTCAGTTCTTTTGGAACAAATCGATTGAAGTGAAGTCTCTTATACTTCATCAAACGCATTCCTAAGTCTTAATTGCGCGTCGATGAAGGTTATTGTGTCCACAGTAAACGTCGTTCTCGTCACTTCAAGTTAAAACCTTGAATGTGAAATGGATAACTTAGGTTCTAACCACTAGTCATGTAACACTTAACCTCATTTTCTTGATAAGTTCATTTCTTTTGGAACAAATCGATTGAAGTGAAGTCTCTTATACTTCATCAAACGCATTACTATGTCTTAATTGCACGTCGATGAAGGTGATTGGGTCCAAAGTACACGTCGTTCTCGTCACTTCAAGTTAAAACCTTGAATGTGAAATGGATAACTTAGGTTCTAACCACTATTCATGTAACACTCAACCTCATTTGCTTGATACGTTCAGTTCTTTTGGAACAAATCTGATGTAGTCAAAGGAGCAACTAAGGACAATCAAGAAGCAATAGGGAGCCAAGATCCATTGATGAACCAAGATCCATTGGTTGATTTAAATGGAAAAAGAAAGGCTGAATTCGTAAGAGAATTACACTCGAAGGTTCGAGAAAACATTATACAAAAGAACGAGCACTATGCGCGACAAGCCAACAAGAGTAGAAAAGAAATCATTTTTGAACCCGGAGATTGGGTTTGGGTGCATCTATGAAAGGAGAGATTTGCAGAGCGGAGAAAGAATAAATTACAACCGCGAGGAGACGGTCCCTTCCAAGTGTTGGAACGCATCAATGACAATGCTTATAAGATTGACTTACCGAGCGAATATGGTAATGTAAGCGCTACTTTTAATGTTAGTGACTTATCTTTGTTTGATGCAGATTCGAGGACGAATCTTTTCGAAGAGGGAGGGAATGATGTAGTCAAAGGAGCACCTAAGGACAATCAAGAAGCAATAGGGAGCCAAGATCCATTGATGAACATAGGAGGACCAATGATGAGATCAAGAACAAAGAAAATAAACAAAAGACTACAAAGTTTAATCAAAGACATCCAAGAAAAGGAATCATCAAAAAATGTGCAACGAGCAATAATATTACTAAGTGTTGATGAAGAAGCAAGGATTGGAAAAGAAGCCCAAAACGAAGTCCAAAACGAAGTCCAAAACGAAGTCTAAAAAATAAAGACTTCCCACATGGTCACCCAACATGGCACTACTCTAGCCCAAGAGTTTTTAACTTCAAAGTTCTTACAAGTGCCACACCATTGGGCTAGGCCCACAATCTGAATTAACCTCGAGACTCACGTTACTTAAACCTAAGTTCCACGGCCACCATCCACTTGCACCACTTTCCAATTTTCCTTCTCTTATTTTTGGAAACTTTTCTATTGTCTAATTAGGATATTTTGATTATTTCTAATTATGTTATTACATTATTAGTTTTATCCCTTTGCCTATTTAAGGGAGACTTGTAATAGATTTTAGACACTTTTGAATGAATTGATTTTTATTAAGCTTTTGCTGTGAGGTGAGATCCTTATAATTCTCTTCTTGAGTTCTTGGATTAGAACTTGATCTTCTTCAAGTGTATTCTTGAAAAGATCGAACTTGATAGCTTAGGTTCAACCAACGAGTTTGGTTCGGGTCTAGCTACTTTTCTGATAACTTTGGTTCCATCGCTATCTATCGATTGGGGTCAAGTTCCTTCTTCTTATTCTTTCGAATCAATAAAGGTATTATTCCCTTTGAATTCCGTATTGCGTGTTGGGTCTAAGATCTCTAATATCTTAGGTTCATATCAAAATCGATTGAAGTGAAGTCTCTTACACTTCATCAAACGCATTCCTAAGTCTTAATTGCGCGTCGATGAAGGTTATTGGGTCCACAGTAAACGTTGTTCTCGTCACTTCAAGTTAAAACCTTGAATGTGAAATGGATAACTTAGGTTCTAACCACTAGTCATGTAACACTTAACCTCATTTTCTTGATAAGTTCATTTCTTTTGGAACAAATCGATTCAAGTGAAGTCTCTTATACTTCATCAAACGCATTACTAAATCTTAATTGCGCGTCGATGAAGGTTATTGGGTCCAAAGTACACGTCGTTCTCGTCACTTCAAGTTAAAACCTTGAATGTGAAATGGATAACTTAGGTTCTAACCACTAGTCATGTAACACTCAACCTCATTTGCTTGATACGTTCATTTCTTTTGGAACAAATCGATTGAAATGAAGTCTCTTATACTTCATCAAACGCATTCCTAAGTCTTAATTGCGCGTCGATGAAGGTTATTGGGTCCACAGTACACGTCGTTCTCGTCACTTCAAGTTAAAACCTTGAATGTGAACTGGATAACTTAGGTTCTAACCACAAGTCATGTAACACTCAATCTCATTTTCTTGATACGTTCAGTTCTTTTGGAATAAATCGATTGAAGTGAAGTCTCTTATACTTTATCAAACGCATTACTAAGTCTTAATTGCGCGTCGATGAAGGTTATCGGGTCCACAGTACACGTCGATCTCCTCACTTCAAGTTAAAACCTTGAATGTGAAATGGAAAACTTAGGTTCTAACCACTAGTCATGTAACACTCAACCTCATTTTCTTGATACGTTCAGTTCTTTTGAAACAAATCGATTGAAGTGAAGTCTCTTATAATTCATCAAACGCATTACTAAGTCTTAATTGCGCGTCGATGAAGGTTATTGGGTCCAAAGTACACGTCGTTCTCGTCACTTCAAGTTAAAACCTTGAATGTGAAATGGATAACATAGGTTCTAACCACTAGTCATGTAACACTCAACCTCATTTGCTTGATACGTTCATTTCTTTTGGAACAAATCGATTGAAGTGAAATCTCTTATACTTCATCAAACGCATTCCTAAGTCTTAATTGCGCGACGATGAAGGTTATTGGGTCCAAAGTACACGTCGTTCTCATCACTTCAAGTTAAAACCTTGAATGTGAATTGGATAACTTAGGTTCTAACCACAAGTCATGTAACACTCAACCTCATTTGATTGATACGTTCAGTTCTTTTGGAACAAATCGATTGAAGTGAAGTCTCTTATACTTCATCAAACGCATTCCTAAGTCTTAATTGCGCGTCGATGAAGGTTATTGGGTCCACAGTACACGTCGTTCTCGTCACTTCAAGTTAAAACCTTGAATGTGAAATGGATAACTTAGGTTCTAACCACTACTCATGTAACACTTAACCTCATTTTCTTGATAAGTTCATTTCTTTTGGAACAAATCGATTGAAGTGAAGTCTCTTATAATTCATCAAACGCATTCCTAAGTCTTAATTTCGCGTCGATGAAGGTTATTTGGTCCAAAGTACACGTCGTTCTCGTCACTTCAAGTTAAAACCTTGAATGTGAAATGGATAACTTAGGTTCTAACCACTAGTCATGTAACACTCAACCTCATTTGCTTGATACGTTCATTTCTTTTGGAACAAATCGATTGAAGTGAATTCTCTTATACTTCATCAAACGCATTCCTAAGTCTTAATTGCGCGTCGATGAAGGTTATTGGGTCCAAAGTACACGTCGTTCTCGTCACTTCAAGTTAAAACCTTGAATGTGAAATGGATAACTTAGGTTCTAACCACTAGTCATGTAACACTCAACCTCATTTGCTTGATACGTTCATTTCTTTTGGAACAAATCGATTGAAGTGAAGTCTCTTATACTTCATCAAACGCATTCCTAAGTCTTAATTGCGCGTCGATAAAGGTTATTGGGTCCACAGTAAACGTCGTTCTCGTCACTTCAAGTTAAAACCTTGAATGTGAAATGGATAACTTAGGTTGTAACCACTAGTCATGTAACACTTAACCTCATTTTCTTGATAAGTTCATTTCTTTTGGAACAAATCGATTGAAGTGAAGTCTCTTATACTTCATCAAACGCATTACTAAGTCTTAATTGCGCGTCGATGAAGGTTATTGGGTCCACAGTACACGTCGTTCTCGTCACCTCAAGTTAAAATCTTGAATGTGAATTGGATAACTTAGGTTTTAACCACAAGTCATGTAACACTCAACCTCATTTGCTTGATACGTTCAGTACTTTTGCAACAAATCTATTGAAGTGAAGTCTCTTATACTTCATCAAACGCATTACTAAGTCTTAATTGCGCGTCGATGAAGGTTATTGGGTGCACGGTACACGTCGTTCTCGTCACTTCAAGTTAAAACCTTGAATGTGAATTGGATAACTTAGGTTCTAACCACAAGTGATGTAACACTCAACCTCATTTGCTTGATACGTTCAGTACTTTTAGAACAAATCGATTGAAGTGAAGTCTCTTATACTTCATCAAACGCATTACTAAGTCTTAATTGCGCGTCGATGAAGGTTATTGGGTCCACAGTACACGTCGTTCTCGACACCTCAAGTTAAAATCTTGAATGTGAATTGGATAACTTAGGTTCTAACCACAAGTCATGTAACACTCAACCTCATTTGCTTGATACGTTCAGTACTTTTGCAACAAATCGATTGAAGTGAAGTCTCTTATACTTCATCAAACGCATTACTAAGACTTAATTGCACGTTGATGAAGGTTATTGGGTCCACAGTACACGTCGTTCTCGTCACCACAAGTTAAAACCTTGAATGTGAAATGGATAACTTAGGTTCTAACCACTAGTCACGTAACACTCAACCTCATTTGCTTGATACGTTCAGTTCTTTTGGAACAAATCGATTGAAGTGAAGTCTCTTATACTTCATCAAACACATTCCTAAGTCTTAATTGCGCGTCGATTAAGGTTATTGGGTCCACTGTAAACGTCGTTCTCGTCACTTCAAGTTAAAACCTTGAATGTGAAATGGATAACTTAGGTTCTAACCACTAGTCATGTAACACTTAACCTCATTTTCTTGATAAGTTCATTTCTTTTGGAACAAATCGATTGAAGTGAAGTCTCTTATACTTCATCAAACGCATTACTAAGTCTTAATTGCGCGTCGATGAAGGTTATTGGGTCCAAAGTACACGTCGTTCTCGTCACTTCAAGTTAAAACCTTGAAGGTGAAATGGATAACTTAGTTTCTAACCACTAGTCATGTAACACTCAACCTCATTTGCTTGATACGTTCATTTCTTTTGGAACAAATCGATTGAAGTGAAGTCTCTTATACTTCATCAAACGCATTCCTAAGTCTTAATTGCGCGTCGATGAAGGTTATTGGGTCCACAGTACACGTCGTTCTCGTCACTTCAAGTTAGAACCTTGAATGTGAATTGGATAACTTAGGTTCTAACCACAAGTCATGTAACACTCAACCTCATTTGATTGATACGTTCAGTTCTTTTGGAACAAATCGATTGAAGTGAAGTCTCTTATACTTCATCAAACGCATTCCTAAGTCTTAATTGCGCGTCGATGAAGGTTATTGGGTCCACAGTACACGTCGTTCTCGTCACTTCAAGTTAAAACCTTGAATGTGAAATGGATAACTTAGGTTCTAACCACTAGTCATGTAACACTCAACCTCATTTGCTTGATACGTTCATTTCTTTGGAACAAATCGATTGAAGTGAAGTCTCTTATACTTCATCAAACGCATTCCTAAGTCTTAATTGCGCGTCGATAAAGGTTATTGGGTCCACAGTAAACGTCGTTCTCGTCACTTCAAGTTAAAACCTTGAATGTGAAATGGATAACTTAGGTTGTAACCACTAGTCATGTAACACTTAACCTCATTTTCTTGATAAGTTCATTTCTTTTGGAACAAATCGATTGAAGTGAAGTCTCTTATACTTCATCAAACGCATTACTAAGTCTTAATTGCGCGTCGATGAAGGTTATTGGGTCCACAGTACACGTCGTTCTCGTCACCTCAAGTTAAAATCTTGAATGTGAATTGGATAACTTAGGTTCTAACCACAAGTCATGTAACACTCAACCTCATTTGCTTGATACGTTCAGTACTTTTAGCAACAAATCGATTGAAGTGAAGTCTCTTATACTTCATCAAACGCATTACTAAGTCTTAATTGCGCGTCGATGAAGGTTATTGGGTCCACAGGTACACGTCGTTCTCGTACACTTCAAGTTAAAATCTTGAATGTGAATTGGATAACTTAGGTTCTAACCACAAGTGATGTAACACTCAACCTCATTTGCTTGATACGTTCAGTACTTTTAGCAACAAATCGATTGAAGTGAAGTCTCTTATACTTCATCAAACGCATTACTAAGATCTTAATTGCGCGTCGATGAAGGTTATTGGGTCCACAGTACACGTCGTTCTCGTCACCTCAAGTTAAAATCTTGAATGTGAATTGGATAACTTAGGTTCTATCCACTAGTCATGTAACACTCAACCTCATTTGCTTGATACGTTCAGTACTTTTGGCAACAAATCGATTGAAGTGAAGTCTCTTATACTTCATCAAACACATTCCTAAGTCTTAATTGCGCGTCGATTAAGGTTATTGGGTCCACTGTAAACGTCGTTCTCGTCACTTCAAGTTAAAACCTTGAATGTGAAATGGATAACTTAGGTTCTAACCACTAGTCATGTAACACTTAACCTCATTTTCTTGATAAGTTCATTTCTTTTGGAACAAATCGATTGAAGTGAAGTCTCTTATACTTCATCAAACGCATTACTAAGTCTTAATTGCGCGTCGATGAAGGTTATTGGGTCCAAAGTACACGTCGTTCTCGTCACTTCAAGTTAAAACCTTGAAGGTGAAATGGATAACTTAGTTTCTAACCACTAGTCATGTAACACTAACCTCATTTGCTTGATACGTTCATTTCTTTTGGAACAAATCGATTGAAGTGAAGTCTCTTATACTTCATCAAACGCATTCTAAGTCTTAATTGCGCGTCGATGAAGGTTATTGGGTCCACAGTACACGTCGTTCTCGTCACTTCAAGTTAGAACCTTGAATGTGAATTGGATAACTTAGGTTCTAACCACAAGTCATGTAACACTCAACCTCATTTGATTGATACGTTCAGTTCTTTTGGAACAAATCGATTGAAGTGAAGTCTCTTATACTTCATCAAACGCATTCCTAAGTCTTAATTGCGCGTCGATGAAGGTTATTGGGTCCACAGTACACGTCGTTCTCGTCACTTCAAGTTAAAACCTTGAATGTGAAATGGATAACTTAGGTTCTAACCACTAGTCATGTAACACTTAACCTCATTTTCTTGATAAGTTCATTTCTTTTGGAACAAATCGATTGAAGTGAAGTCTCTTATACTTCATCAAACGCATTCCTAAGTCTTAATTGCGCGTCGATGAAGGTTATTGGGTCCAAAGTACACGTCGTTCTCGTCACTTCAAGTTAAAACCTTGAATGTGAAATGGATAACTTAGGTTCTAACCACTAGTCATGTAATACTCAACCTCATTTGCTTGATACGTTCATTTCTTTTGGAACAAATCGATTGAAGTGAAGTCTCTTATACTTCATCAAACGCATTCCTAAGTCTTAATTGCGCGTCGATGAAGGTTATTGGGTCCAAAGTACACGTCGTTCTCGTCACTTCAAGTTAAAACCTTGAATGCGAACCTCGGATCGAAAGGACCCGGGACCCGACAACAACGCGAAATAATTGAAAGGAACGCCTTTTGATTCAAGAACAAAGTAAGGAACTAAGACCCCAATCGAAGAATTCGATAGAACCCTAGTTATCAAAACAGGAGCTTGACCCGAGCCACACCTGTTGGCTGAACCAAAGCTATCAAAACAGGAGCTTGACCCAGACCAAACTCGTTGGTAAGAACCAAAGCTATCAAGCGAGATTCTTCAAGCGTGACTTGAAAAAGATCGTTGTTCTTCGCAAAGAACCAAAGAGAAATCCTCTCTAAAAAAAACACACAATTTTTAATTCAAACTTGTTCCCTCATTAAATCAAATAGTTTACCATTAAATAGGCTACACATTAAAATTAAATTAAATAATAATTAAAAACGAAAATAAAGATAAAATAACTAATAAAATCGTGAGATAATGATCTTTTGCATGATAAGATATCATCTCACGTTTAAACTACGTTTGAATATGATTTGAATTGATTTGAGTAGATTCTGTGGGATAAAATCTCTCATACGTGATTTGTTAGAATTTGCATGTGCTTCGCATGTGACTTTTTAATTCTTACACGTGCATGTGCATGGCACATGTAAATCTTCATGCATTTTCGGCTTCCCTTGCTTCAAAAGATCTTTCAATAATCTTGGGCTTCTTACTCTGCTCATTGGGCCGCCCGTATCTTCAATTGAATCTTTGTTCTTGGGCCTTGATCTGGTCTCAACTTGGATCACATCATAAATCAAGTCATGTGGATCTTTATCTCTTTCCAACCCACGTGAATCTTTATCTCTTTGTACTTTGCGTGAATCTTTATCCTTCTCTCTCCAATCCATTGGTATTTGTGGAGCCCAACTTTGCGCCTTATTGGGCTTCTTTTGCCAATTTTTTGGGGTCCACTTCCATGCTACAAAACTCTTTATTTTTATAGTCTTGTGCTTTTGTTGTGATGACTCTTTTCCTTGGGCTTCCAAGATTAAACCATGTGAAGCTTTGTTTGTTGGACCTCCTTTATCTTCTAATAGATCATGGTCATTGACTTTGAGATTTATCACTTCTCGGTTCACATCATTCCCTCCCCCTTCGAAAAGATTCGTCCTCGAATCTCCTGCATCATATAAAAACAAATTAGTAAAATTAAAAGATGTGCTTACATTACCGTATTCACTCGGTAGGTTGATCTTGTATGCGATTCCATTGATGCGCTCTAGGACTTGGAAAGGATCATCTTCTCGAGGTTGTAGGTTGTTGTTCCATGTGTTCGGAAACCTTTCTTTTTGTAGATGTAGCCAAACCAAATCTCCAGGTTCAAAAATAAGTCTTACCATTGAATGAAATTTCTTAGCAAATTCATCTTTTTTACTTTCATGCATAAGAACAAACTTATTAGTAAACGGATTTAATAGATTAAAATCATCAATAATATCAAATAGTGAATAATATCGAATAAAAATAAAATCCCTTAAAACGCTAAAATCAGATTTGAAACTCGCAAAATATGTATCTACGATTTTGTTAGAAACCAAGTTGTGTGCAAAGTAATCAATGACAAATTTTCCAACAAAATAATTTTGCATTTTATCTATCAACCTTATATATATAATAGGTGCAATATAAGAATCATGTGGCCTTACCAACCACTCAAACCTCTTTGATGTTTCCGGTTGACTTGGAACTAACGTACTTTGTACGAGATTTTTATGCTTCTCAATCACTCTCAAAGGAGAAATTTGATTTCGAAACTCCTCGGGAATTTCATATTTATTTTTCTGCAAAAGAAAAGAAATAACACTTGGAAGAAAACTAGGTGAGTCGTTAGATGATAAATAAACATCTTTATATAAAAGCAAAATCATCTCACGCTTATCCTCACTTTTGTTCATCAACGCAATTTGCTTCTCACTTGACTTTTGTTCACTCTCTCCCTCGGTTTTTATCTCTTTTTCCTCGATTTTTCTCTCTTCCTCCCTCGGTTTTTCATCCCTCTTTGTACTCTTTTCAACTATTTTTCTTTCTCCACTTTCTTTTTCTATTTTGGCCTCTTTTTCAACTAATTTCTTTTCACCACTTTCTTTTTCTTTTTCAATCCTAATCTTTTGGAATTCCTTTGCAATCCTCTCTTGGTCTACAATTGCCTCCCATGGCTTTAATGGTGTAAGGATAATAGTTTTTCCATTGTAAACCAACGAATACTCATTCTTGTAACCATTATGCTTGACGTTTCGGTCAAATTGCCAAGGTCTCCCCAAAAGTATGTGTGTAGCTTGCATCGGCACTACATCACATAAAACTTTATCTTGGTATCTTCCAATCCACCTGTTTAGTCACCTTGATTTCTCCACAATCGCTTAACCATTGCAACTTGTATGGTTTTGGATGTTGCTCGGTTTTCAAGTTCAACTTTTGGACTAGTAATGTGCTTGCTACATTGGTGCAACTCCCACTATCGATGATCAAACTACAAACTTTGTTGTGCACATGACATCTTGTATGGAATATATGCTCACATTGTACTTTGTCGCCATCTTCCTTAGTTTGCACATTCAATACTCGCCTTGTGACTAAAAGATCTCATTTTACTGGTTCCTCTACCTCAACGTCACTACAATCCTCAAGTGGTGGCATCTCACCATCACTCGAACTCACACTCTCCACATCGCCATTGTCCCTTAAAATCATAGCTCTTTTATTTGGACAATTCGAAGCTATGTGTCCGAACCCTTGGCACCGAAAGCACTTAATCTCTCGGGTTCTAATTGGATTTGAAGTCTCAGCCTTAGCTTTTTGTGGTAACACTTGATTGTTGGACACATTTTTCCCTTAGAATCCTCCCTCGATTTTGGCTTCTCATTTTTCCAATTTGTTTGCCAAGTTGCGGTTGATGTTGTACCAACCCTAGTACTTCTCTTAGCCTTTAGTTGCCGCTCAATTTTGATTGATTTGTGTAGTAACTCCTCCAAGTCGATGTAGTGTTGTAGATCCACCACATCCGCAATTTCTAGATTCAATCCCCCAATAAAACGAGCCATGGTTGCTTCCTTATCTTCTTCCACATTAGCTCTTATCATGGCCACCTCCATCTCTTTATAATATTCCTCCACACTTTTGAAACCTTGTGTCAAATTTTGGAGCTTTCGACACGCGTCTCTATAGTAGTATGATGGAACATATCTTTTTTTCATGATGGCCTTCAAGTCTTCCCATGTGCGGATTTGTGCTTCACCATTCCTCCTCCGGTTCTTAACTAATTGATCCCACCAAATACTAGCATAGTCCATGAACTCCATGGTGATCAGCTTAAGCTTCTTATCCTCCGAATAATTTTGAAACTCAAATGCCAAGTCTACTTTTCGTTCCCAATCCAAATATCCCTCGGGGTCGTTCTTCCCTTGGAAAGGTGGAATATTTACCTTGATATTTCGTAAATCGTTGTCTTCTCGGTTTGTCCCCTCATTTCTTTCTTTTGGGTAATAACCACTATACTCTTCGGATTCTCCATCAAATATTAGGTGTCGGAGTTTCCAAACGTTCCATTCTATGATTTAGAGCCGTGAATTGATCTTGCATGGCTTTCATGAACAATTTTAAATCAACGTCGATGTGTTCTCCACTCATGATATTCTTTTTCGACCACAATAAGAAAATAAAAGAAAATTGTTAGAAGTAAAAAAATAATCAAGCAATGGACCTTACCTCTCCCTCACGTGTTTGCTCTCGATAGATGTCACTCCACTCGTGTTTCGCTCAAAAATTAAGGCTTTTTCTATAATAGTCTCACCCTCTTGCCTTTTACCTCTAGATCTCCCTTTTAGTTCTTTACGTAAGAACTTGATCGATGATAAATATTCAACAAGCCAAACTAAAAAAATCAAACTTTAAAGCTTAAAAGTTCAAACTTGTAAAGATGTCTAAATCAAGGGTATGATTGAAATAAGACAAAACTTTGGATGATGACAATCTTTCAAATGAAGATTCAACAATTTGAACCTTCAAGGAATAAATTTGGATAAAGACAATATTTCGAATGAAGATTCAATAATTTGAATTTTCAAAGAACAATTATCTACGAATTTAAGAACGAATTTTTGAATTTAAAAGGGCTAGAAATTTCAAAATCTCTAGAACAAAATTTCGATTTTTTTTTTTTTTTTGACTTCTCACAACTCTTTTTTTTTTTGACTTTTGACAACTTTTTTTTTTGACTTTTGACAATTCTTTTTTTTTTTGACTTTTGACAACTCTTTTTTTTTTTGACTTTTGACAACTCTTTTTTTTTTTGTTGACTTTTAACAAACTCTTTTTTTTGAACTTTGCAAGAAGACAAATTCACAAGAAAAAAGAATCAATGATAACTAATAGAATAAGATGAAGAAAAAAAAAATGATAACAAAAAATTAACGATAGCTTCTTGAATCAAAGAGCCGAAGCTCTCTGATACCAACTGATGCGAACCTCGGATCGAAAGGACCCGGGACCCGACAACAACGCGAAATAATTGAAAGGAACGCCTTTTGATTCAAGAACAAAGTAAGGAACTAAGACCCCAATCGAAGAATTCGATAGAACCCTAGTTATCAAAACAGGAGCTTGACCCGAGCCACACCTGTTGGCTGAACCAAAGCTATCAAAACAGGAGCTTGACCTAGACCAAACTCGTTGGTAAGAACCAAAGCTATCAAGCGAGATTCTTCAAGCGTGACTTGAAGAAGATCGTTGTTCTTCGCAAAGAACCAAAGAGAAATCCTCTCTAAAAAAAACACACAATTTTTAATTCAAACTTGTTCCCTCATTAAATCAAATAGTTTGCCATTAAATAGGCTACACATTAAATTAAATTAAATAATAATTAAAAACGAAAATAAAGATAAAATAACTAATAAAATCGTGAGATAATGATCTTTGCATGATAAGATATCATCTCACGTTTAAACTACGTTTGAATATGATTTGAATTGATTTGAGTAGATTTTGTGGGATAAAATCTCTCATACGTGATTTGTTAGAATTTGCATGTGCTTCGCATGTGACTTTTTAATTCTTACACGTGCATGTGCATGGCACATGTAAATCTTCATGCATCTTCGACTTCCCTTGCTTCAAAAGATCTTTCAATAATCTTGGGCTTCTTACTCTGCTCATTGGGCCGCCCGTATCTTCAATTGAATCTTTGTTCTTGGGCCTTGATCTGGTCTCAACTTGGATCACATCATAAATCAAGTCATGTGGATCTTTATCTCTTTCCAACCCACGTGAATCTTTATCTCTTTGTACTTTGCGTGAATCTTTACCCTTCTCTCTCCAATCCATTGGTATTTGTGGAGCCCAACTTTGCGCCTTATTGGGCTTCTTTTGCCAATTTTGTGGGGTCCACTTCCATGCTACAAAACTCTTTATTTTTATAGTCTTGTGCTTTTGTTGTGATGACTCTTTTCCTTGGGCTTCCAAGATTAAACCAAGTGAAGCTTTGTTCGTTGGACCTCCTTTATCTTCTAATAGATCATGGTCCTTGACTTTGAGATTTATCGCTTCTCGGTTCACATCAATTGGATAACTTAGGTTCTAACCACAAGTCATGTAACACTCAACCTCATTTTCCTGATACGTTCAGTTCTTTTGGAACAAATCGATTGAAGTGAAGTCTCTTATACTTCATCAAACGCATTCCTAAGTCTTAATTGCGCGTCGATGACGGTTATTGGGTCCACAGTACACGTCGATCTCCTAACTTCAAGTTAAAACCGTGAATGTGAAATGGATAACTTAGGTTCTAACCACTAGTCATGTAACACTCAACCTCATTTTCTTGATACGTTCAGTTCTTTTGGAACAAATCGATTGAAGTGAAGTCTCTTATACTTCATCAAACGCATTACTAAGTCTTAATTGCGCGTCGATGAAGGTTATTGGGTCCAAAGTAAACGTCGTTCTCGTCACTTCAAGTTAAAACCTTGAATGTGAAATGGATAACTTAGGTTCTAACCACTAGTCATGTAACACTCAAACTCATTTGCTTGATACGTTCATTTCTTTTGGAACAAATCGATTGAAGTGACGTCTCTTACTTCAATCAAACGCATTCCTAAGTCCTTATTGCGCGTCGATGAAGGTTATTGGGTCCACAGTACACGTCGTTCTCGTCACTTCAGTTAAAACCTGAATGTGGAATGGTTAACTTAGGTCTAACCACAAGTCATGTAACACTCAACCTCATTTGTTCATTTTGATCACTTCAGTTCTTTTTGGACAAATCGATTGAATGTGAATTCTCCTTATAAAAACTTCATCAAACGTCATTCTAAGTCTAATTGCGCGGCGATGAAGGTATTGGTCCACAGTAAACGTCGTTCACGTCACTTCAAGTTAAAAACCTTGATGGGAAAATGGATAAACAGGTTCTACCATAGTCATGTAACAACTTA
>CM039505.1:39971449-40070116 GCA_022432975.1 Begonia masoniana | reverse complement strand
GATTAGTCAGTTTCATTAAGCCCTAGTTCAAAACATATAACACTCACATCATTTGCTTGATACTTCAGTTCTTTTTGTAACAAATCTATTGCAGTGAAGTCTCTTATACTTCATCAAAAGCATTAAATCTTATTGTGCTTCGATGAAGTTATGGGTCCACTTACACGTCGTTCTCGTCACTTCAATAACCTTCATGTGAATTGGATAACTGAGTTTTCTACCACATATGTAACACTCAATCAGTTGCTTTATATGGTCAGTTCTTTTGCACAATAGATTTAAGCGAAGTCTTCTTATACTTCTCAACCATTCTAGTCTTAATTGCCGTCGATGAAGGTTATTGGTCGTCACTGTACCTTCGGTCCGTCACTTCAAGTTAAACCTGGAATTGATTTGGATAACTTGAGTTTTTCTAACACAATCCATGTATCCCTCAACCTCATTTGCCGTGATACTTCAGATTCTTTTAGAACAATCGTTTAAGTGAAGTTCTCTTATACTTTCTCCAAAGCATTAATCGTCTTGAATTGTCGCTAATGAAGGTTATTGGTCCCAGTACACGTCGTTCTCTCACTTCAAGGTTAAACCTTACTGTGATTGATAACTTAGGTTCTACCCACAATCTTGTAACACTCCATCATTTGTGCTGATACGTTCAGTTCATTTTGCACACAAATCAACAAATCTCTTCCAGTGAAGTCTCTATACTCATCAAAAGCTTACTAGTCTTAATTGTGCGTCGTTGCATGGTTATTGGGTCCACAGTACCGTCGTTCTCGGCACTTCAATTTAAACCTTGAATGTGAATTGGCTAACTTTAGTTCTAACCACAGGCATGTAACCCTCACATCATTTGCTTGATATGTCAGTTCTTTGCAACAAATCGATTAAGTGAAGGTCTCTTATACTCATCAACGCATTACGAGTCTTATTGCGCGTCGATGAAGGTTATTGGTCCACAGTACACTGTCGTTCTCTCATCTGTCACTTCAAGTTAAAACCTGTGAATGTGAATTGGATACTTAGGTCTTACCACAGGAGTCATGTACACTAACCTCATTGCTTGCTCCGTTCAGGTTCTTTTTTGCAACAAATCAATGAATGAAGGCTCTATACTTCATCAAACGCATTACTAAGTCTCTTAATTGCCGTCGATGAAGGTTATTGGGTCCACAGTACCGTCGTTCCTCGTCACTTCATTAAAACTGATGTGAATTGTATCTTTAGGTTCTAACCCCAAGTCAGGTAAACTCAACCTTCATTTGCTTGATCCGTCAGTTCCTTTTGCAACAAATCATTGAAGTGAAGTTCTTAGACTCATCAAAGCATACTAAGTCTAATGCGCGGCGATGAAGGGGATTGGGTCCACAGTTACACGTCGTTTCGTCACTTCAAGTTAAAACCTTGAATAGTGAATTGGAAACTTAGTTTCTAAAACACAAGTCATGTCAAACTCACATCATTGCTTGATATGTTCAGGTCTTGTGCAATAAATCGATTAAGTGAAGTCTCTTATCTCATCAAAAGCATTACTAAGGTTTTAATTGCGCTGTCGATGAAGGTTATTGTTCCACGACTTAAGTCGTGGTTGTTCACTTCAAGTTAAAACCTGAATGGAATGGATAACTTAGTTTCAACCACAGGTCATGTAACACCAACATCATTTGCTTGAATGTCAGGTTCTTGTGCAACAAACGATTAAAGGAAAGTCTTATACTCATCAAACGCAATTTTTTGTACGAAGTCTTAATTGCGCGTTCGATGAAGGTATTGGAGTCAACGTACACGTCGTTTGTCAATCAAGTTAAAACCTGAATGTGAATTGGATACTTAGGTTCTAACCACAAGTCATGGGAACCTCACCCTCAAAGTGTTGATAAGTTAGTCTTTTAGAACAAATCGATGAAGTGAGTCTCTTATAACTTAATTTCAAAGCATTAATAAGTCGTAATTGTGCGGCGATGAGTGATTGGGTCCCCAGTACAGTCGTTCACCTTCCTTCCAGTTAAAACCTGAATGTGAATTGATAACTCAGGTTCGAGCCACAAGTCATGCACCACTAACATCATTGGCTTGATGCGTTCAGTTCTTTTTGCAAAAAATCGATTGAAGGTGAAGTATTATACCATCCAACGCTGATTACGAGTCTTAATTGTGCGTTCGATAAGGTTTTTGGCCACAGTTAAGTCGTTTTCGTCACTTACAAGTAAAACTTTGAATGGGAGGGATAACTTAGGTATAACACAAGTCATGTAACACTCAACCTCCATATTTGCTGATACGTTCAGATTTTGCAACAAATCGATTATAGTAAGTCTCTTCGACTTCGTAAACGCATTACTAAATTACATTGAAGCTCTGTAAGGTATTGGTCCACAGTAACACGTCGTTCTCGTCACTTCAGTTAAAAACCTTGAATGTGAATTGGATACTTAGGTTCTAACACAAGTCAGGTACATCACATCATTTGCTTGAGACGTTCAGTTCTTTTGGTACAAAAAGATTTGCCGTTGGAAGTCTCTTATACTTCATCAAAAGCATTAATAAATTAATTGGGCGCGATGAAGGTTATTGGGTCCACAACACGTCGTTTTAGTCACTTCAAGTAAAACCTTGAATGGTGAATTGATAACTTAGTTTCTACCACAAGTCATGTAACACTCAACATCATTTGATTGAGATGTCAGTTCTTTTGCCCAATAAAATCGATAAAGTGAAGCTCTTATACTTCATAAAACGCATACTAAGTTTTATGTGCGCGTCGATGAAGGTTATTGGGTTCACAGTACCGCGTTTTCGTCATCAAGTTTAAAACCTTGAAGGTGAATTGGATAACTAGGTTCTAACCACAAGTCATTAACACTCAACCATTTGCTTGATAGGTGCAGGATTTTGCAATAAACGATGAAATGAAGTTCTTATGACTTCATCAAATGCATTACTACGTTTTAATTGCGCGTCGATGAAGGTTATTGGTCCAACAGAACGTTGTCATGTCACTTCAAGTAAAAACCTTGAATGTGAATTGGATAACTTAGGTTCTAACCACACACTCAACTCATTTGCTTGATAGTGCAGTGCTTTGCAACAACTCGATTGAAGTGAAAGTCTTACTACTGCATCAAATCGCATTACTAAGTTTAATGGGCGTCGATGAAGGTTATTTGGACACAGACATGTCGTTCTCGCACTTAAAGTTAAAACCTTGAATGTGATTGGATCACTTAGGTTCGAACCACAAGTCATGGAATACTTCACCATCATTCTTGATACGTTCAGTCGTTTCGAACAAATCGATTGTAAGTGAAGTCTCTTATTACTCATCAAAGCATGAATAAGTTTATTGTGCTGCAACGATGAAGGTTATGGGTCCACAGTACACGTCGTCTCGTCACTTCAAGTTAAAACCTGAATGTTGAATTGGATAACTTAGTTTAAACCACAAGTCATGTAACACTCAACATCATTGCTGTATACGTTCAGTTCTTTTGCAACAAATCGATTGAAGTGAAGTCTCTTATACTTCATCAAACGCATTACTAAGTCTTAATTGCGCGTCGATGAAGGTATTGGGTCCACAGTACACGTCGTTCTCGTCACTTCAAGTTAAAACCTTGAATGTGAATTGGATAACTTAGGTTCTAACCACAAGTCATGTAACACTCAACATCATTTGCTTGATACGTTCAGTTCTTTTGCAACAAATCGATTAAAGTGAAGTCTCTTATACTTCATCAAACGCATTACTAAGTTTTAATTGCGCGTCGATGAAGGTTATTTGGTCCACAGTACACGTCGTTCTCGTCACTTCAAGTTAAAACCTTGAATGTGAATTGGATAACTTAGGTTCTAACCACAAGTCATGTAACACTCAACCTCATTTGCTTGATACGTTCAGTTCTTTTGCAACAAATCGATTGAAGTGAAGTCTCTTATACTTCATCAATGCATTACTAAGTTTTAATTGCGCGTCGATGAAGGTTATTTGGTCCACAGTACACGTCGTTCTCGTCACTTCAAGTTAAAACCTTGAATGTGAATTGGATAACTTAGGTTCTAACCACAAGTCATGTAACACTCAACCTCATTTGCTTGATACGTTCAGTTCTTTTAGAACAAATCGATTGAAGTGAAGTCTCTTATACTTCATCAAACGCATTACTAAGTCTTAATTGCGCGTCGATGAAGGTTATTGGGTCCACAGTACACGTCGTTCTCGTCACTTCAAGTTAAAACCTTGAATGTGAATTGGATAACTTAGGTTCTAACCACAAGTCATGTAACACTCAACCTCATTGCTTGATACGTTGAGATCTTTGGAAAAAAAAAAACAAAAAAAAAAAAAAACAAAAAAAAAAAAAAAAAAAAAAAACAAAAAAAAAAAAAAAAAAAAAAAAAAAAAAAAAAAAAAAAAAAAAACAAAAAAAAAAAAAAAAAAAAAAAAAAAAAAAAAAAAAAAAAAAAAAAAAAAAAAAAAAAAAAAAAAAAAAAAAAAACAAAAAAAAAAAAAAAAAACAAATTCGATTGAAGTGAAGTCTCTTATACTTCATCAACGCATAATAAGTCTTAATTGTGCGTCGATGAAGGTTATTGGGTCCACAGTACACGTCGTTCTCGTCACTTCAAGTTAAACCTGAATGTGAATTGGATAACTTAGGTTCTAACCACAAGTCATGTAACACTCAACCTCATTTGCTTGATACGTTCAGTTCTTTTGCAACAAATCGATTGAAGTGAAGTCTCTTATACTTCATCAAACGCATTACTAAGTCTTAATTGCGCGTCGATGAAGGTTATTGGGTCCACAGTACACGTCGTTCTCGTCACTTCAAGTTAAAACCTTGAATGTGAATTGGATAACTTAGGTTCTAGCCACAAGTCATGTAACACTCAACATCATTTGCTTGATACGTTCAGTTCTTTTGCAATAAATCGATTGAAGTGAAGTCTCTTATACTTTATCAAACGCATTACTAAGTCTTAATTGCGCGTCGATGAAGGTTATTGGGTCCACAGTACACGTCGTTCTCGTCACTTCAAGTTAAAACCTTGAATGTGAATTGGATAACTTAGGTTCTAACCACAAGTCATGTAACACTCAACATCATTTGCTTGATACGTTCAGTTCTTTTGCAACAAATCGATTGAAGTGAAGTCTCTTATACTTCATCAAACGCATTACTAAGTCTTAATGCGCGTCGATGAGGTTATTGGTCCACAGTACACGTCGTTCTCGTCACTTCAAGTTAAAACCTTGAATGTGATTTGGATAACTTAGGTTCTAACCACAAGTCATGTAACACTCAACCTCATTTGCTTGATACGTTCAGTTCTTTTAGAACAAATCGATTGAAGTGAAGTCTCTTATACTTCATCAAAAGCATTAATAAGTCTTAATTGTGCGTCGATGAAGGTTATTGGGTCCACAGTACACGTCGTTCTCGTCACTTCAAGTTAAAACCTTGAATGTGAATTGGATAACTTAGTTTCTAACCACAAGTCATGTAACACTCAACATCATTTGCTTGATATGTTCAGTTCTTTTGCAACAAATCGATTAAAGTGAAGTCTCTTATACTTCATCAAACGCATTACTAAGTCTTAATTGCGCGTCGATGAAGGTTATTGGGTCCACTGTACACTTCGTTCTCGTCATTCAAGTTAAAACCTTGAATTGATTTGGATAACTTAGGTTCTAACCACAAGTCAGTAACACTCAACCTCATTTGCTTGATACGTTCAGTTCTTTTAGAACAAATCGATTTAAGTGAAGTCTCTTATACTTCATCAAAAGCATTAATAAGTCTTAATTGTGCGTCGATGAAGGTTATTGGGTCCACAGTACACGTGTTCTCGTCACTTCAAGTTAAAACCTTGAATGTGAATTGGATAACTTAGTTTCTAACCACAAGTCATGTAACACTCAACATCATTTGCTTGATATGTTCAGTTCTTTTGCAACAAATCGATTAAAGTGAAGTCTCTTATACTTCATCAAACGCATTACTAAGTTTTAATTGCGCGTCGATGAAGGTTATTGGGTCCACAGTACACGTCGTTCTCGTCATTCAAGTTAAAAACCTTGAATGTGAATTGGATACTTAGGTTCTAACCACAAGTATGTAACACTCAACCTCATTTGCTTGATACGTTCATTCTTTTAGAACAAATCGATTGAAGTGAAGTCTCTTATACTTCATCAAACGCATTACTAAGTCTTAATGCGCGTCGATGAAGGTTATTGGTCCACAGTACACGTCGTTCTCGTCACTTCAAGTTAAAACCTTGAATGTGAATTGGATAACTTAGGTTCTAACCACAAGTCATGTAACACTCAACCTCATTTGCTTGATACGTTCAGTTCTTTTGCAACAAATCGATTGAAGTGAAGTCTCTTATACTTCATCAAACGCATTACTAAGTCTTAATTGCGCGTCGATGAAGGTTATTGGGTCCACAGTACACGTCGTTCTCGTCACTTCAAGTTAAAACCTTGAATGTGAATTGGATAACTTAGTTCTAACCACAAGTCATGTAACACTTAACCTCATTTGCTTGATACGTTCAGTTCTTTTAGAACAAATCGATTAAGTGAAGTCTCTTATACTTCATCAAAAGCATTAATAAGTCTTAATTGTGCGTCGATGAAGGTTATTGGGTCCACAGTACACGTCGTTCTCGTCACTTCAAGTTAAAACCTTGAATGTGAATTGGATAACTTAGGTTCTAACCACAAGTCATGTAACACTCAACCTCATTTGCTTGATATGTTCAGTTATTTTGCAACAAATCGATTGAAATGAAGTCTCTTATACTTCATCAAATGCATTACTAAGTCTTAATGCGCGTCGATGAAGGTTATTTGGTCCACGTACACGTCGTTCTGTCACTTCAAGTTAAAACCTTGAATGTGATTGGATAACTTAGTTTCTAACCACAGTCATGTAACACTCAACATCATTTGCTTGATACGTTCAGTTCTTTTGCAACAAATCGATTAAGTGAAGTCTCTTATACTTCATCAAACGCATTACTAAGTTTTAATTGCGCGTCGATGAAGGTTATTTGGACCACAGTACATGTCGTTCTCGTCACTTAAAGTTAAAACCTTGAATGTGATTTGGATAACTTAGGTTCTAACCACAAGTCATGTAATACTCAACCTCATTTGCTTGATACGTTCAGTTCTTTTAGAACAAATCGATTTAAGTGAAGTCTCTTATACTTCATCAAAAGCATTAATAAGTCTTAATTGTGCAACGATGAAGGTTATTGGGTCCACAGTACACGTCGTTCTCGTCACTTCAAGTTAAAACCTTGAATGTGAATTGGATAACTTAGTTTCTAACCACAAGTCATGTAACACTCAACATCATTTGCTTGATATGTTCAGTTCTTTTGCAACAAATCGATTAAAGTGAAGTCTCTTATACATCATCAAAAGCATTACTAAGTTTTATTGCGCGTCGATGAAGGTTATTGGTCCACAGTACACGTCGTTCTCGTCACTTCAAGTTAAAACCTTGAATGTGATTGGATAACTTAGTTCTAACCACAAGTCATGTAACACTCAACCTCATTTGCTTGATACGTTCAGTTCTTTTGCAACAAATCGATTGAAGTGAAGTCTCTTATACTTCATCAAACGCATTACTAAGTTTTAATTGCGCGTCGATGAAGGTTATTTGGACCACAGTACATGTCGTTCTCGTCACTTCAAGTTAAAACCTTGAATGTGAATTGGATAACTTAGGTTCTAACCACAAGTCATGTAACACTCAACCTCATTTGCTTGATACGTTCAGTTCTTTTAGAACAAATCGATTTAAGTGAAGTCTCTTATACTTCATCAAAAGCATTAATAAGTCTTAATTGTGCGTCGATGAAGGTTATTGGGTCCACAGTACACGTCGTTCTCGTCACTTCAAGTTAAAACCTTGAATGTGAATTGGATAACTTAGGTTCTAACCACAAGTCATGTAACACTCAACATCATTTGCTTTATATGTTCAGTTCTTTTGCAACAAATAGATTAAAGCGAAGTCTCTTATACTTCATCAAACGCATTACTAAGTCTTAATTGCGCGTCGATGAAGGTTATTGGGTCCACTGTACACTTCGTTCTCGTCACTTCAAGTTAAAACCTTGAATGTGATTTGGATAACTTAGGTTCTAACCACAAGTCATGTAATACTCAACCTCATTTGCTTGATACGTTCAGTTCTTTTAGAACAAATCGATTTAAGTGAAGTCTCTTATACTTCATCAAAAGCATTAATAAGTCTTAATTGTGCGACGATGAAGGTTATTGGGTCCACAGTACACGTCGTTCTCGTCACTTCAAGTTAATACCTTGAATGTGAATTGGATAACTTAGTTTCTAACCACAAGTCATGTAACACTCAACATCATTTGCTTGATATGTTCAGTTCTTTTGCAACAAATCGATTAAAGTGAAGTCTCTTATACTTCATCAAACGCATTACTAAGTCTTAATTGCGCGTCGATGAAGGTTATTGGGTCCACAGTACACGTCGTTCTCGTCACTTCAAGTTAAAACCTTGAATGTGAATTGGATAACTTAGGTTCTAACCACAAGTCATGTAACACTCAACCTCATTTGCTTGATACGTTCAGTTCTTTTGAAACAAATCGATTAAAGTGAAGTCTCTATACTTCATCAAACGCATTACTAAGTCTTAATGCGCGTCGATGAAGTTATTGGGTCCACAGTACACGTCGTTCTCGTCACTTCAGTTAAAACTTGAATGTGAATTGGATAACTTAGGTTCTAACCACAAGTCATGTAACACTCAACCTCATTGCTTGATACGTTAAGTTCTTTTGCAACAAATCGATGAAGTGAAGTCTCTTATACTTCATCAAACGCATTACTAGTCTTAATGCGCGTCGATGAGGTTATTGGGTCCACAGTACACGTCGTTCTCGTCACTTCAAGTTAAAACCTTGAATGTGAATTGGATAACTTAGTTCTAACCACAAGTCATGTAACACTCAACCTCATTGCTTGATACGTTCAGTTCTTTTGCAACAAATCGATGAAGTGAAGTCTCTTATACTTCATCAAAGCATTAATAATCTTAATTGTGCGTCGATGAAGGTATTGGGTCCACAGTACACGTCGTTCTCGTCACTTCAAGTTAAAACTTGAATGTGAATTGGATAACTTAGGTTCTAACCACAAGTCATGTAACACTCAACATCATTTGCTTGATACGTTCAGTTCTTTTGCAACAAATCGATTGAAGTGAAGTCTCTTATACTTCATCAAAAGCATTAATAAGTCTTAATTGTGCGTCGATGAAGGTTATTGGGTCCACAGTACACGTCGTTCTCGTCACTTCAAGTTAAAACCTTGAATGTGAATTGGATAACTTAGGTTCTAACCACAAGTCATGTAACACTCAACCTCATTTGCTTGATGCGTTCAGTTCTTTTGAAACAAATCGATTTAAGTGAAGTCTCTTATACTTCATCAAAAGCATTAATAAGTCTTAATTGTGCGTCGATGAAGGTTATTGGGTCCACAGTACACGTCGTTCTCGTCACTTCAAGTTAAAACCTTGAATAACTTCAGGTTCTAGCCACAAGTCATGCAACACTCAACCTCATTTGCTTGATGCGTTCAGTTCTTTTGCAAAAATCGATTGAAGTGAAGTATGTTCTACTTCATCAAACGCATTACTAAGTCTTAATTGGCGTCGATGAAGGTTATTGGGTCCACAGTACACGTCGTTCTGCCGTCCACTTCAAGTTAAAACCTTGAATGTGAATTGGATAACTTAGGTTCTAACCACAAGTCATGTAACACTCAACATCATTTGCTTGATACGTTCAGTTCTTTTGCAACAAATCGATTGAAGTGAAGTCTCTTATACTTCATCAAACGCATTACTAAGTCTTAATTGTGCGTCGATGAAGGTTATTGGGTCCACAGTACACGTCGTTCTCGTCACTTCAAGTTAAAACCTTGAATGTGAATTGGATAACTTAGGTTCTAACCACAAGTCATGTAACACTCAACATCATTTGCTTGATACGTTCAGTTCTTTTGCAACAAATCGATTGCAGTGAAGTCTCTTATACTTCATCAAAAGCATTAATAAGTCTTAATTGTGCGTCGATGAAGGTTATTGGGTCCACAGTACACGTCGTTCTCGTCACTTCAAGTTAAAACCTTGAATGTGAATTGGATAACTTAGGTTCTAACCACAAGTCATGTAACACTCAACCTCATTTGCTTGATACGTTCAGTTCTTTTAGAACAAATCGATTGAAGTGAAGTCTCTTATACTTCATCAAAAGCATTAATAAGTCTTAATTGTGCGTCGATGAAGGTTATTGGGTCCACAGTACACGACGTTGTCCACTTCAAGTTAAAACCTTGAATGTGAATTGGATAACTTAGGTTTAACCACAAGTCATGTAACACTCACCTCATTTGCTTGATGCGTTCAGTTCTTTTGCAACAAATCGATTGAAGTGAAGTCTCTTATACTTCATCAAATGCATTACTAAGTCTTAATTGTGCGTCGATGAAGGTTTTTGGGTCCACAGTACACGTCGTTCTCGTCACTTCAAGTTAAAACTTGAATGTGAATTGGATAACTTAGGTTCTAACCACAAGTCATGTAACACTCACCTCATTTGCTTGATACGTTCAGTTCTTTTGCAACAAATCGATTAAGTGAAGTCTCTTTACTTCATCAAAAGCATTAATAAGTCTAATGTGCGTCGATGAGGTTATTGGGTCCACAGTTACACGTCGTTCTCGTCACTTCAAGTTAAAACCTGAATGTGAATTGGATACTTAGGTTCTAACCACAAGTCATGTAACACTCAACATCATTTGCTTGATACGTTCAGTTCTTTTGCAACAAATCGATTGAAGTGAAGTCTCTTATACTTCATCAAACGCATTACTAAGTCTTAATTGAGCGTCGATGAAGGTTATTGGGTCCACAGTACACGTCGTTCTCGTCACTTCAAGTTAAAACCTTGAATGTGAATTGGATAACTTAGGTTCTAACCACAAGTCATGTAACACTCAACATCATTTGCTTGATACGTTCAGTTCTTTTGCAACAAATCGATTGCAGTGAAGTCCTTTCCATATTATTACTTCATCAAAAGCATTAATAAGTCTTAATTGTGCGCGATGAAGGTTATTGGGTCCACAGTACACGTCGTTCTCGTCACTTCAAGTTAAAACCTGAATGTGAATTGGATAACTAGGTTCTAACCACAAGTCATGTAACACTCAACCTCATTTGCTTGATACGTTCAGTTCTTTTGCAACAAATCGATTGAAGTGAAGTCTCTTATACTTCATCAAACGCATTACTAAGTCTTAATGTGCGTCGATGAAGGTTATTGGTCCACAGTACACGTCGTTCTCGTCACTTCAAGTTAAAACCTTGAATGTGAATTGGATAACTTAGTTCTAACCACAAGTCATGTAACACTCAACCTCATTTGCTTGATACGTTCAGTTCTTTTGCAACAAATCGATTGAAGTGAAGTCTCTTATACTTCATCAAACGCATTACTAAGTCTTAATTGCGCGTCGATGAAGGTTATTGGGTCCACAGTACACGTCGTTCTCGTCACTTCAAGTTAAAACCTTGAATGTGAATTGGATAACTTAGTTTCTAACCACAAGTCATGTAACACTCAACTCATGTGCTTGATCGTTCAGTTCTTTTGCAACAAATCGATTGAAGTGAAGTCTCTTATACTCATCAAAAGCATTAATAAGTCTTAATTGTGCGTCGATGAAGGTTATTGGGTCCACAGTACACGTCGTTCTCGTCACTTCAAGTTAAAACTTGAATGTGAATTGGATAACTTAGGTTCTAACCACAAGTCATGTAACACTCAACCTCATTTGCTTGATACGTTCAGTTCTTTTGCAACAAATCGATTGAAGTAAAGTCTCTTATACTTCATCAAACGCATTACTAAGTCTTAATTGCGCGTCGATGAAGGTTATTTGGTCCACAGTACACGTCGTTCTCATCATTCAAGTTAAAACCTTGATGTGAATTGGATAAACTAGGTTCTAACCACAAGTCATGTAACACTCAACCTCATTTGCTTGATACGTTCAGTTCGTTTAGAACAAATCGATTAAAAGTTGAAAAAAAAGGGGGGTTCCCTTTTTTCCCTTATACTTCTCAAACGCATTACTAAGTCTTAATTGCGCGTCGATGAAGTTATTGGGTCCACAGTACACGTCGTTCTCGTCAATTCAAGTTAAAACCTTGAATGTGATTGGATAACTTAGTTTCTAACCACAAGTCATGTAACACTCAACCTCATTTGCTTGATACGTTCAGTTCTTTTGCAACAAATCGATTGAAGTGAAGTCTCTTATACTTCATCAAACGCATTACTAAGTCTTAATTGCGCGATGATGAAGGTTATTGGGTCACAGTACACGTCGTTCTCGTCACTTCAAGTTAAAACCTTGAATGTGATTGGATAACTTAGGTTCTAACCACAAGTCATGTAACACTCAACATCATTTGCTTGATACGTTCAGTTCTTTTGCAACAAATCGATTGAAGTGAAGTCTCTTATACTTCATCAAAAGCATTAATAAGTCTTAATTGCGCGTCGATGAAGGTTATTGGGTCACAGTACACGTCGTTCTCGTCACTTCAAGTTAAAACCTTGAATAACTTAGGTTCTAGCCACAAGTCATGTAACACTCAACATCATATGCTTGATACGTTCAGTTCTTTTGCAAAAAATCGATTGAAGTGAAGTCTCTTATACTTCATCAAACGCATTACTAAGTCTTAATTGCGCGTCGATGAAGGTTTTTGGGTCACAGTACACGTCGTTCTCGTCACTTCAAGTTAAAACCTGAATGTGAATTGGATAACTTAGGTTCTAACCACAAGTCATGTAACACTCAACATCATTTGCTGATACGTTCAGTTCTTTTGCAACAAATCGATGAAGTGAAGTCTCTTATACTTCATCACACGCATTACTAAGTCTTAATTGCGCGTCGATGAAGGTTATTGGGTCCACAGTACACGTCGTTCTCGTCACTTCAAGTTAAAACCTTGAATGTGAATTGGATAACTTAGGTTCTAACCACAAGTCATGTAACACTCAACCTCATTTGCTTGATACGTTCAGTTCTTTTAGAACAAAACGATTGAAGTGAAGTCTCTTATACTTCATCAAATGCATTACTAAGTCTTAATTGCGCGTCGATGAAGGTTATTGGGTCCACTGTACACTTCGTTCTCGTCACTTCAAGTTAAAACCTTGAATGTGAATTGGATAACTTAGTTCTAACCACAAGTCATGTAATACTCAACCTCATTTGCTGATACGTTCAGTTCTTTTAGAACAAATCGATTTAAGTGAAGTCTCTTATACTTCATCAAAAGCATTAATAAGTCTTAATTGTGCGACGATGAAGGTTATTGGGTCCACAGTACACGTCGTTCTCGTCACTTCAAGTTAAAACCTGAATGTGAATTGGATAACTTAGTTTCTAACCACAAGTCATGTAACACTCAACATCATTTGCTTGATAGTTCAGTTCTTTTGCAACAAATCGATTAAGTGAAGTCTCTTATACTTCATCAAAAGCATTACTAAGTCTTAATTGCGCGTCGATGAAGGTTATTGGGTCCACAGTACACGTCGTTCTCGTCACTTCAAGTTAAAACCTGAATGTGAATTGGATAAACTAGGTTCTAACCACAAGTCATGTAACACTCAACCTCATTTGCTGATACGTTCAGTTCTTTTGCAACAAATCGATTGAAATGAAGTCTCTTATACTTCATCAAAAGCATTACTAAGTCTTAATTGCGCGTCGATGAAGGTTATGGGTCCACAGTACACGTCGTTCTCGTCACTTCAAGTTAAAACCTTGAATGTGAATGGATAACTTAGGTTCTAACAACAAGTCATGTAACACTCAACCTCATTTGCTTGATACGTTCAGTTCTTTTGCAACAAATCGATTGAAGTGAAGTCTCTATACTTCATCAAACGCATTACTAAGTCTTAATTGCGCGTCGATGAAGGTTATGGGTCCACAGTACACGTCGTTCTCGTCACTTCAAGTTAATACCTTGAATGTGAATTGGATAACTTAGGTTCTAACCACAAGTCAAGTAACACTCAACCTCATTGCTTGATACGTCAGTTCTTTTGCAACAAATCGATTGAAGTGAGTCTCTTATACTTCATCAAACGCATTACTAAGTCTTAATTGCGCGTCGATGAAGGTATTGGGTCCACAGTACACGTCGTTCTCGTCACTTCAAGTTAAAACCTTGAATGTGAATTGGCTAACTTATTTCTAACCACAAGTCCATGTACACTTCGTTCTCGTCACTTCAAGTTAAAACCTTGAATGTGAATTGGATAACTTAGGTTCTAACCACAAGTCATGTAACACTCAACCTCATTTGCTTGATACGTTCAGTTCTTTTGCAACAAATCGATTGAAGTGAAGTCTCTTATACTTCATCAAAAGCATTACTAAGTCTTAATTGCGCGTCGATGAAGGTTATTGGGTCCACAGTACACGTCGTTCTCGTCACTTCAAGTTAAAACCTTGAATGTGAATTGGATAAGTTAAGTATTAACAACAAGTCATGTAACACTCAACCTCATTTGCTTGATACGTTCAGTTCTTTTGCAACAAATCGATTGAAGTAAAGTCTCTTATACTTCATCAACGCATTACTAAGTCTTAATTGCGCGTCGATGAAGGTATTTGGTCCACAGTACACGTCGTTCTCGTCACTTCAAGTTAAAACCTGAATGTGAATTGGATAACTTAGGTTCTAACCACAAGTCATGTAACACTCAACCTCATTTGCTGATACGTTCAGTTCTTTTGCAACAAATCGATTGAAGTAAGTCTCTTATACTTCATCAAAGCATTAATAAGTCTTAATTGCGTGACGAAGAAGGTTATTGGGTCCACAGTACACGTCGTTCTCGTCACTTCAAGTTAAAACCTTGATGTGAATTGGATAACTTAGGTTCTAACCACAAGTCAAGTAACACTCAACATCATTTGCTTGATATGTTCAGTTCTTTTGCACAAATCGATTCAAGTGAAGTCTCTTATACTTCATCAACGCATTACTAAGTCTTAATTGCGCGTCGATGAAGGTTATTTGGTCCACAGTACACGTCGTTCTCATCACTTCAAGTTAAAACCTTGAATGTTAATTGGATAACTTAGGTTCTAACAACAAGTCATGTAACACTCAACCTCATTTGCTTGATACGTCAGTTCTTTTGCAACAAATCGATTGAAGTAAGTCTCTTATACTTCATCAACGCATTACTAAGTCTAATTGCGCGTCGATGAAGGTTATTTGGTCCACAGTACACGTCGTTCTCGTCACTTCAAGTTAAAACCTTGAATGTGAATTGGATAACTTAGGTTCTAACCACAAGTCATGTAACACTCAACCTCATTTGCTTATACGTTCAGTTCTTTTAGAACAAATCGATTGAAGTGAGTCTCTTATACTTCATCAACGCATTACTAAGTCTTAATTGTGCGTCGATGAAGGTTATTGGGTCCACAGTACACGTCGTTCTCGTCACTTCAAGTTAAAACTTGAATGTGAATTGGATAACTTAGGTTCTAACCACAAGTCATGTAACACTCAACCTCATTTGCTTGATACGTTCAGTCTTTTGCAACAAAATCGATTGAAGTGAGTCTCTTATACTTCATCAAATGCATTACTAAGTCTTAATTGTGCGTCGATGAAGGTTATTGGGTCCACAGTACACGTCGTTCTCGTCACCTCAAGTTAAAACCTTGAATGTGAATTGGATAACTTAGGTTCTAACCACAAGTCATGTAACACTCAACCTCATTTGCTTGATACGTTCAGTCTTTTGCAACAAAATCGATTGAAGTGAGTCTCTTATACTTCATCAACGCATACTAAGTCTTAATTGCGCGTCGATGAAGGTATTGGGTCCACAGTACACGTCGTTCTCGTCACTTCAAGTAAAACCTTGAATGTGATTGGAATGGATAACTTAGGTTCTAGCCACAAGTCATGTAACACTCAACATCATTTGCTTGATACGTTCAGTTCTTTTGCAACAAATCGATTGAAGTGAAGTCTCTTATACTTCATCAAACGCATTACTAAGTCTTAATTGCGCGTCGATGAAGGTTATTGGGTCCACAGTACACGTCGTTCTCGTCACTTCAAGTTAAAACCTTGAATGTGAATTGGATAACTTAGGTTCTAACCACAAGTCATGTAACACTCAACCTCATTTGCTTGATACGTTCAGTTCTTTTGCAACAAATCGATTGAAGTGAAGTCTCTTATACTTCATCAACGCATTACTAAGTCTTAATTGCGCGTCGATGAAGGTTATTGGTCCACAGTACACGTCGTTCTCGTCACTTCAAGTTTAAAATAAAACCTTGAATGTGAATTGGATAACTTAGGTTCTAACCACAAGTCATGTAACACTCAACCTCATTGCTTGATACGTCAGTTCTTTTAGAACAAATCGATTTAAGTGAAGTCTCTTATACTTCATCAAACGCATTACTAAGTCTTAATTGTGCGTCGATGAAGGTTATTGGGCCACCGTACTGCAAAAAAAAAAAAAAAAAAAAAAACAAAATCAAAAAAAAAAAATGAAAAGTACACGTCGTTCTCGTCACTTCAAGTTAAAACCTTGAATGTGAATTGGATAACTTAGGTTCTAGCCACAAGTCATGTAACACTCAACATCATTTGCTTGATACGTTCAGTTCTTTTGAACAAATCGATTGAAGTGAAGTCTCTTATACTTCATCAAATGCATTACTAAGTCTTAATTGCGCGTCGATGAAGGTTATTGGGTCCACAGTACACGTCGTTCTCGTCACTTCAAGTTAAAACCTTGAATGTGAATTGGATAACTTAGGTTCTAACCACAAGTCATGTAACACTCAACCTCATTTGCTTGATACGTTCAGTTCTTTTAGAACAAATCGATTTAAGTGAAGTCTCTTATACTTCATCAAAAGCATTAATAAGTCTTAATTGTGCGTCGATGAAGGTTATTGGGTCCACAGTACACGTCGTTCTCGTCACTTCAAGTTAAAACCTTGAATGTGAATTGGATAACTTAGGTTCTAACCACAAGTCATGTAACACTCAACATCATTTGCTTGATATGTTCAGTTCTTTTGCAACAAATCGATTAAAGTGAAGTCTCTTATACTTCATCAAACGCATTACTAAGTCTTAATTGCGCGTCGATGAAGGTTATTGGGTCCACAGTACACGTCGTTCTCGTCACTTCAAGTTAAAACCTGAATGTGAATTGGATAACTTAGGTTCTAACCACAAGTCATGTAACACTCAACCTCATTTGCTTGATACGTTCAGTTCTTTTGCAACAAATCGATTGAAGTGAAGTCTCTTATACTTCATCAAACGCATTACTAAGTCTTAATTGCGCGTCGATGAAGGTTATTGGGTCCACAGTACACGTCGTTCTCGTCACTTCAAGTTAAAACCTTGAATGTGAATTGGATAACTTAGGTTCTAACCACAAGTCATGTAACACTCAACCTCATTTGCTTGATACGTTCAGTTCTTTTAGAACAAATCGATTTAAGTGAAGTCTCTTATACTTCATCAAAAGCATTAATAAGTCTTAATTGTGCGTCGATGAAGGTTATTGGGTCCACAGTACACGTCGTTCTCGTCACTTCAAGTTAAAACCTTGAATGTGAATTGGATAACTTAGGTTCTAACCACAAGTCATGTAACACTCAACCTCATTTGCTTGATACGTTCAGTTCTTTGTGAACAAATCGATTTAAGTGAAGTCTCTTATACTTAATCAAACGCATTACTAAGTCTTAATTGTGCGTTGCTGAAGGTTATTGGCTCCACAGCACACGTCGTTCTCGTAACTTCAAGTAAAACCTTGAATGTGGAATTGGATCACCTTAGCTTATAAACCACAGGTAATGTAACACTCAACCTCATTTGCTTGATACGTTCAGTCTTTTGAAACAAATCGATTGAAGTGACAGTTTCTTATATTCATCAAAAGCATTACTAAGTTTAATTACGCATCGCTGAATGTATTGGGTCCCTAGTACGCTCTTTCTCACTTCAAGTTAACACCTGGATGTGAATGGAAATTAGGTTCCAAACCACAAGTCATTGTAAAACGCATCCTCATTTGCTGATACGTTCGTTTTTCTTATTGGAACACAATCGATGAATTGAAGTTTCTTATACTTCCTCCAAACGCATTCTAAGTCTCATTGCAAGTCGATGTAGGATTGGTCCACCAGTACACGTCGTTCTCGTCACTTTAAGTTAAAACCATGAATGTGAATTGGTTAATTAGGTTCCTAACACACGTCATACCCGAAAACCTCATTTGATTGATTATGTTCAGTTACTTTTGGAACAAATCGTGAAGTGAAGGGTCTTAACTTCATCAAACGCATTATTAAGTCTTAATTGGGCGATGAAGGTAATGGGTCCACAGTACAGTCGTTATCGCCACTTCAAGTTAATCCTTGAATGTGAATTGGATCAACTTAGGTCTAAACACAAGTCCTGTAACACTATGACCTCATTTTCTGATACCGTTCAGTTCTTTTGCAAAAATCAATGAAAAGTGAACGTCTCTTATACTTCAACAAACGGCATTACTAAGTTTTAATAATGCGTCGATGACGTTATTGGGTCACAGTACAATCTTTATCGCCATTCAAGTTAAATCCTGAATGTGAATTGGATAACTTAGAGTTCTAATCACAAGTCATGTAACACTCACTCATTTGCGTGATACAACAGTTCTTTTTTTAACAAACGGATTTAATGTGAAGTCTATTAACTTCATCAAAAGCATTAATAAGTCTAATTGGCGTCGAGGAGGTTATGGGTCACGTACACGTGCTCCCACTTTCAGTAAATCTGAATGTGAATTGGAGAAATTATGTACTGACCAAAAGGCATGTAAGCTCAAGTCCTTTGCTTGATAGGTCAGTTCTTTTGTAACAAACAAGTAAATGAAGTTTCTTATACCATCATCAAACGTTTTACTAAGTCTTAATTACGCGTTGATGAAGGTTATTGGGTCCACAGCACACGTCGTTCTCGCACTGTCAAGTAAAAACCTTGAATGTGAATTGGATTCAATTAGCTTCTAACCCACAGGTCATGTTGAACCACTCAACCTCATTTGCTTGATACGTTCATCTTGGAACAAATCGATTGAAGTGAGTTTTTATATTTCATCACAACGCTTACTAAGTCTTAATTAGCATCGATGAAGTTATGGGTCCATAGTACTCGTCGTTCTCCACTTCCAGTTTAAAACCTTGAATGTGAATTGGTACCTAGGGTCAAACCACAAGTCATTGTACCCGCATCCTCATGCTTGTACGTTCAGTTCTTTGGAAAACAATCGATTGAATGAAGTCGTATACTTCATTCAAACGCCTATAAGTCTTCGTGCACGTAGATGTAGGTTATTGGGCCACATACCACGTCGTTGTTCTCCGGGGGGTTTTTTTTCCTTTAAGTTAAAAACCATGAATGTGAATGGATTAACTAGGTTTTAACCACAAGTTCATGTAACCGGAAACCTATTTGATGATACGGTCAGTACTTTGGAACAAACGATTGAAGTGAAGTCTTTACTTAATCAAACGATATTAAGTATTAATTGGCGTCGATGAGGTAATGGGTCCACCAGTTACACGTCGTTCTCGCCACTTCAAGTTAAAGCCTTGAATGTGATGGGAATCACTTAGGTTCTAACCACGTCCTGGTAACACTAGACCTATTTTCGTGTACGTCAGTTCTGTTGCAACAAATCAATGAAGTTGAATCTCGATACTTCAACAAACGCATTACTAAGTTTTAATAATGCGGAGATGAAGGATTTGGTCCACAGTACGTTCTTCTCGGGGCCATTCAAGTTAAATCCTGGAATGTGAATGGATATAACGTAGGTCTAATCACAGTCATGTTAAAACTCAACCTATTTGATGATACGTTCAGTTCTTTGGAACAAATCGATTGAATGAAGTATCTTATAGCACCAAACACATACTAAGTTTTAAGGAACGCGTCGCAGGAAGGTTATTGGGTCCACGTAAACGGGTTCTCGACAATTCAAGTTAATCTTTGAAATGTGAATTGGTACTTGGGTTCTACCACAGTATGTACACTCAACCTCATTTGACTTGTAGTCAGTCTTTGGAACAAATCGATGAAGGGACGTTCTCCTACTCATCAACGCATTACTAAGTCGTAATACGCATCGATGCATGTTATTGGGTCCATTACACGTCGTTCGCGTCAATTCAAGTTAAAACATGAATGTGAATGGATAACGTAGGTTCTATCACAAGTCATTAACACTCAACTCATTTGCTATATACGTTCGTTCTTTTTGAACAAACGATGAAGTGAAGTTTCTTATACTCATAAATGCATTACTAAGTCTTATTACGATCAGAGTATTGGGTCCATAGTGCACGCGTTCTCTTCACTTTGAAGTTAACAACCTTGACATGTGAATGAATACTTCGGTTATAACCACAGTCGAAGTAACACTAGAACCTATTTTCCGATACGGTCAGTTCTTTGGAACAAATAGATTGAAGTGAAGTTCTCTATACTCACCAAACACATTAACTAAGTTTTAATGACGCGTCGATGAAGGTTATTGGGTCCACAGAAACGTAGTTCTCGCCAATTCAAGTTAAATCTTGAATGTGAAGTGGATAACTTCGGTTCTAACCATAGTCATGTAACACTAACCTCATTGCTTGATACGTTCAGTTCTTTGGAACAAATCGATTGTAGTGAAGGTTCTCATAATTATCAAACGCAAATAAGTCTTATTCCGCATCGATGACTGTTATTGGGTCCATAGTGAAACGTCGTTTTCTCCGTCACTTCAAGTACAAACTTGAATGTGAATGGAAAACTTAGGTTCTAATCACAAGGTCATGAACACTCAACTTCATTGCTATAGTACGTTAAGTTCGTTTGGAAACAAAATCGAGTGAAGTGAGTTATTATCTCCTCCAATGCAGTCGAAAACTAAGTCTGAATTACGCACATCGATGAATGTATTGGGCATAGTACACGTCGTTCTCTTCACTTGAGGTTAAAGACCTTGAATGTGAATGAATAACTTCGGTTCTAACACCAGTCAAGTAACACTAGACTCATTTTCTTGATACGTCAGTCTTTTGGAACAAATGATTGAAGTGAAGGTCTTTTTTTTTTTCTATTCTTCATCAAACGCATTACTTGTTTGATAATTGATGCAAACCTCAAAAAACTTGTTGTGAGGGAACCAAAGTCAATAGATGGATCAACGTCAGGACGCCCCAATAGAGTTTCAAGTTTAGACTAATGTACCCGTGGTTTATGAACAACCCAGAAACCAATAGTATCAAGAAAGGAATATGACCCCGTTGCTTTGGAAGAGCAACAACCAATATATAAGGGTTGGAAATCAAGTGGTTGCATTGCAATGTCCGCAAATTTACAGAAGAACAGTTTGAGGAAATTCTCACAAGATAATCTCATTCTATGGTGTCTTAGAATGAAGAACTCCCAAGTATTATAGGCTTGACAAGAATAGTCTAGAATAGGACATTAATAGCCTGAAAACTGAGAAAGAACTTTGCTTCAATATGGTCTAGGTTCACTTTTGGAAACCATCAAAACACCTTTGGCCTTCTCTATGCAATTACTTAAAGCATAGTGGATGTCACTCAATTACTCATTCTAGAGCCTTCTTTGCTTAATTTGGGGCCTAATCAAACATCCATTTGTATTTGTAACACATTAATAACTTTAAGGCCATTTCTTCAAGTGGTCTTGGTTCTTGAAAATAAGTTATTTTGCACTTATTCTTGAAGCTTCTTGGCCCGAGGCTCTAGTGATAGGTCCATGGGTTTTCAACTCCATTAAGTATTCTTCTTGGCCAACTCTTATTCAACGCATCCTTGCGACATCAATAATCGTCGATGAAGGTTATTGGGTCCACGTAACGTCGTTCTCGCCACTTTCCAAGTTAAATCCTTGAATGTGATTGGATAACTTAGGTTATAAACCACGCTGTCATGAACACTCAAATCATTTGCTTGATACGTTCAGTTCTTTTGCAACAAATCGATTTGGAAGTGAGGTCCTCTGTAATTAATCAAACGAATTACTAAAAGTCTAATTACGCGTTGATGCAAGGTTATGGGTCACAGTACACGTGTTCCCGTCCCTTCAAAGTTAAAAAACCTTGAATGTGAATTGGATAACTTAGGTTCTAACCCAAGCATGTAACACTCAACCCATTTGCTTGATCCGTTCAGTTCTTTTGGAACAAAATCGCATGAGTGTGAAGTTGTCTTATACTTCATAAACGCAATTCTAAGTCTTAATTATGCGGTCGATTGAGTTATTGGCGGCCACAGTACAACGTCGTTCTCATCACTTAAAGTTAAAACCTTGAACGTGAATTGGATAACTTTGGTTCAACCAAAAGTCCATGTGGAACAGCAACCTATTGCTTGAAAGTGCAGTTCTTTGAACAAAATCGATGAAGGTGAAGTCTCTTATACTGCACCAAAAGCATTAATACGTTTTAATGACGCAGTCGATGAAGGTTATGGGTCAAGAACGGTTCTCGACACTTCAAGTTAAATCTTGAATGTGAATTGGATAACTTAAGTTCTAACACAAGTCATGTAACACTCAACCTAATTTGCTTGATACGTTCAGTTCTTTTGGAACAAATCGATTGAAGTAATTTATTATTACTTCATCAAACGATTACTAAGTTTAATATGCAGTAGATAAGGTTATTGGGGCCACAGTACACGTCGTTCTGTCACTTCAAGTTAGACCTGAAAGTGCATTGCGATAATTAGGTTTAACAAAAAGTCAGGAACATCAACTAATTTGCTGATACGTTCAGTTCTTTGGAACAAATCAATTAAAATGAAGTTTTTATACTCATCAAACAAAATTACTAAGTCATTAATTACGCGTGATGAAGGCAATTGGGTCACAATAAAGTCGTTTCGCAATTAAAGTTAAACTTTGAAGGTGAATTGGATAACTTAGGTTCTAACCACTAGTCATCGTAACAAATCAACCTCATTTGCTGATACGTTCAGTTCTTGTGGAAAAATCGATGAAGTGAAGTTTTCATTACTTCATCAACGCCATTACTGGTTCTTAATTACGCATCGTGAAGTTATTGGGTCCATAGGACACGTCGGTCTCGTCACTTCAAGTTACAACTGCGTGTGAAGGAATAACTAGGTTCTAAATCAAAAGTCATGTAACCAATCAACCTCATTTGCTAATACGTTCAGTTCTTTGGAAAAAATCGAGGAAGTGAAGTTTCTTATACTCATCAAACGCATTACTAAGTCTTAATTAGCATGATGAATGTGTAGGGTCCATAGTACAACGCGTTCTCTTCACTTCAAGTTAAAACCTTGAATGTGAATTGGAAAAACTTCGGTTATAACCACAAGTCAAGTAACATTAGACCTCATTTTCTTGATACGTTCCCCAGTTCTGTTGGAAACAAAGCGAGTGAAGTGAAGTCTCTTTAACTTCATAAAAAGCATTACTAAGTTTTAATAATGCGTCGATGAAGGTTATTGGTGTCCACAGTACACGGCGTTTCTAGCACTTTCATGTTCAATCCTTGAATGTGAATGGATAACTTAGTTCTAACCCCGAGTCATGTACACTCAACCTCATTGCTTGATAGTTCAGTTACTGTTGCAACAAATCCCGATTTGAAGTGAGGTCTATGAACTTCATCCAAACGCATTACAAGTCAAATTACGCGTCGATGAAGGTTATTGGGTCGACAGTAAACGTCGTTTCGCACTTCAAGTTAAAACCTTAAATGTGAATTAGATAACTTAGGTTAACCACAAGTCATGTAACACGTCAACCTCATTTGCTTGATACGTTCAGTTCTTTGACCAATCGAATGAAAAGGTGAGTTTCTTAATACTTCATAAAAACGCAATTCTAGTCTAATTAGGCGCCGATGAAGGTTATTGGGTCCACAGTTAACGTCGTTCTCGTCCACTTCAAGTTAAAACCTTGCAACGTGAATTGGAAACGTTGTTTCTAACCAAAGCATGTAACCATCAACCTCATTTGATGACACGTTGTTCTTTTGGAACAAATGATTGAAGTGAAGTCTCTATACTTAACCAAATGCATTACTTAAGTTTGTAAGACTGTCGATGAAGGTTATGGGTCCACAGTAAACGTCGTTTCGACACTCAAGTTAAATCTTGAAATGTGGACTTGGATAACTTAGGTTCTAACCACTAGCATGTAACACTCAACCTCATTTGCTGATTGATACGTCATTTCTTTTGCAGAACAAATGATGAAGTGAAGTTTCTCCAGACTTCATCAACAGCATTACTAAGTCTTAATACGCATCGCATGAAGTTATTGGGTTCCATTTCACGTTGTTCTCGTCACTTCCAAGTTAAAACCTTGAATGTGAATTAGATAACGTAGGTTCTATCACCAGGCATGTAACATCAACATCATTTGCATATCTGTTCAGTTCTTTTGGAACCAAAATCGATTGAAGTGAAGTTTCCTTATAAATTCATCAAACGCATTATCTAAGTCCTTAATTACGCCCCATTGATGAAGGTATTGGGTCCATAGTCAACGTCGTCGTTCTATTCACTTCAAGTTAAAACCTTGAAGTGGAATGAATAACTTCGGTTCTAAAACACCAAGTCAAGAACACTAGACCTCATTTTCTGATAGTCAGTTCTTTTGAACAAAATCGATGAATGTGAAGTCTCTTATACTTCATCAAACGCATTACTAAGTTTTAATAATGGGCGTCGAATGAAGGTTATTGGGTCCAAAGTACACGTCGTTCTCGGCCACTTCAATTTAAATCCTTGAATGTGAATTGGATAAATTAGGTTCTAACCACGCGTCCATGTAACACTCAACCCATTTGCTTGATACTGTTCGTTCTGTTGCAACAAGCGATTGACGTGAGGTCCTGATACTTCATCAAACGCAAGTACTAAGTCTAATTACGCGTTGATGAAGGTTATTGAGTCCACAGAACGTCTTCTCGTCACTTCAAGTTAAAACCTGGAATGTGGAATTGGATAACTTAGGTTCTAACCACAGTCATGTACACACTCAACCTCCTTTGCTGTACGTTCAGTTCTTTTGGAACACATCCGAATGAAGTGAAGTTTCGTATCTCATCAAACGCAATATAAGTTTAATATGGTCGATGAAGGTTATTGGGTCCCAGTACACGTCGTTCTCGTTACTTCAAGTTAAAACTTGAACGTGCAATTTGTAACTTTGGTTAACCACAAGTCATGTAACACTCAACATCATTTGCTTGACACTTCAGTTCTTATTGGAAACAAATCGATTAAAGTGAAGTATCTTATACTTCACCAAACTCATTACTAAGGTTTAATGACGCGTCGATGAGTTATTGGGTCCACAGTTAAACTTAGTTCTGCCACTTCAACGTTAAGTTTTGAAAGTGTGATTGGATAACTTAAGTTCTAACCACAGTAATGTAACCACTCACATCATTGCTTGATGTTCAGTTATTTTGGAACAACTCGAGCAAGTGAAGTTTCTTAAACGTCAATCAAATGCATTACTACGTCTTAATTACGCGGTTGATGAAGGTATTGGGCACAGTACACGTCGGTCTGTCACTTCAAGTTAAAACATTGCAATGTGCATTGGATAACTTAGGTCTAACCCAAGCCATGTACAATTCACCTTATTGTGATACTTCAGTTCTTTTGAACAAATCGATGAAGTTGAAGTTTCTTATACTTAATCAAAGCATTACTAAGTCTTAATTACGCATCGATGAATGTTATTGGGTCCAACAGTATATGTCGTTTCTTCACTTAAAGTTAAAATTGAATGTGAATGGTAGCTTCGGTTCTAACCACAGTCATGTAACACTAAACTCATTTTGCTTGATCCAGTTTCAGTTCTTTGGACAACAAATCGATTGAGTGAGTTTCTATACTTCATCAAAGCATTACTAAGTCTTATTAAACGCTATCGATGATGTTATTGGGTCCATGTACCAGCGTTCTCGTCACTTCAAGTGAAAACCTTGAATGTGCATTGGATAACTTAGTTCTAATCACAAACTCATGTAACAATTCAACCTCATTTGCTATGTACGTTCAGTTCTTGGAAACAAATCGAATTGAAGTGACGTTTTTATATTATCAAATGCTTTACTAAGTCTAATAAGCATCGCGAAATGTTATTGGGTCCATAGTACAGTCGTTCTCTTCACTTCAAGTTAAAACCTTGGAATGTGAATTGGATACTTCGGTTGTCTACCCACAAGTCAAGTAACACTAGACCTCATTTTCTGATACGTTCAGTTTTTTGGAAACCAAAATCGATTGAAGTGAAGTTCTTATACTTAATCAAACGAATACTAAGTTTTAATAATGCGTCGATGAGTGATTGGTCCAACCGTACCCGTCGTTCTCTCACTCAATTTAAAATCTTGAATGTGAATTGGATAAATTAGGTTCTAACACGGAGTCATGTAACACTCAACTCAATTTGCTTGATACGGTTAGTTATTTGCAACAAATCGATGAAGGAGGGCTCTGGATACTTTCATCAAACGGCATGACTAAGTCTAATTACGCGTTGTGAAGGTTATTAGTTCCACAGTACACGTCGTTTCGTCACTTCAAGTTAAAACCTTGAATGTGGAATTGGGAGACCTTCGGTTTAACACATGTCATGTACACTACAACATAATTTGTGCTTGAGGATTCAGTTCTTTTGGAACAAATCGACATGAAGTGAAGTTTCTATACTTAATCAAACGCAATTCTAAGTCTTAATATGCGGCGCATGAAGGTTCTTGGGTCCCAGCTACGTCGTTCTCGTTACTAAGTTTTAAAACCTTGACCGTGAATGGTAACTTGGGGTCTAACAAACAGTCTGTAACCACTCAACTCATTTGCTTGACACGTTCCAGTCTTTTGGAACAAATCAATTAAAAGTGAGGTCTCTTATACTCACCAAACATTACTCAGTTTTAATGCCGACGGGATGAAGGGTATGGGTCCACAGTAAACGACTCGTTCCTCGCCACTTCAGTAAGTTTTGATGTGAATTGGATAATAAGGGGGGGGTTTTTTTTTCCTAACCACAAAGTATGCCCACTCAACTCATTTGCGTGATACGTTAAGTTCTTTTGGAACAAAATAGATTGAAGTGAAGTTGCTTAAACTTCATCAAAGCATTACTAAGTCTTAATTACGCGTTGCTGGAGTTTATTGGGTCCACAGTACACGCGTTCCTCGTTCACTTCAAGTAAAAACTTGAATGTAATTGGAGAACTGAGGTTCTAATCACAAGTCAGGTAACACTAAACGTCATTGGCTATATCGTTCAGTTCTTTTGGAAACAACATCGATTGAAGTGAAGTTTTCTTATACTTCATCAAATGATTACTAAGTCTTAATTACGCATCGCTGAATGGTATGGTCCATAATACCACGTCGTTATCTCATTGAAGTTAAAACTGAATGTGAATTGACTAACGTTCGGGTTCTAACCACCAGTCAAGTCACACTAGACTCATTTTCTGAGTTCCGTTCGTTTGAACAAATCGATGAAGTGAAGTATCTTCTATTCACAAACCGCAACTATGTTAATAATTGATGCAAACCTCAAAAAACTTGTTGTGAGACCCAACGTCAATAGATGGAATCAACTTCAGGATCGCCCAATAGTAGTTTCAAAGTTTAGGACTAATGACCCCGTGGTTATATGACAACCAGAAACCAATAGTATCAGAAAGGAATATTGACCCCGTTGCTTGGAAGAGCAAGAACCAATATTATAAGGGTTGGAAATCAAGTGGTTGCACTTGAAATTTCCGCAAGTTCTACAGAAGAACAGTTTGGAGGGAAATTCTCACAAGATAATTCTCATTCTAGTGTGTCTTAGAATGAAGAACTCCCAAGTATTTATAGGCTTACAAGAATAGTCTAGAATAGGCATTAAATAGCCTTGAAAACATGAGAAAGAACTTTGCTTCTAATATGGTCTAGGTTCAGCCTTCTTGGAAACCATCAAAACACCTTTTGGCCTTCTCTATGCCAATATTAAATGCCTAGTGGATGTCACTTCGAAATTACTCATTCTAGAGCCTTCTTTGCTTAATTTGGGCCTAATCAAACTCCATTTGTATTTGTAACACATTAATAACTTTAAGGCCCATTTCTTCAAGTGGTCTTGGTTCTTGAAATAAGTTATTTTGCACTTATTCTTGAAGCTTCTTGGCCCGAGCTCTAGTGATAGGTCCATTTGGTATTTTCAACTCCATTAAGTATTCTTCTTGGCCCAACTCTTCTTCAATGCCATCCTTGCCGACATCAATAATGCGTCGATGAAGGTTATTGGGTCCACAGTACACGTCGTTCTCGCCACTTCAAGTTAAATCCTTGAATGTGAATTGGATAACTTAGGTTCTAACCACGAGTCATGTAACACTCAACCTCATTTGCTTGATACGTTCAGTTCTTTTGCAACAAATCGATTGAAGTGAGGTCTCTGATACTTCATCAAACGCATTACTAAGTCTAATTACGCGTTGATGAAGGTTATTGGGTCCACAGTACACGTCGTTCCCGTCACTTCAAGTTAAAAACTTGAATGTGAATTGGATAACTTAGGTTCTAACCACAAGTCATGTAACACTCAACCTCATTTGCTTGATACGTTCAGTTCTTTTGGAACAAATCGAATGAAAGTGAAGTTCTTATACTTCATCAAACGCAATCTAAGTCTAATTATGCGTCGATGAAGGTTATTGGGTCCACAGTACACGTCGTTCTCATCACTTCAAGTTAAAACCTTGAACGTGAATTGGATAACTTTGGTTCTAACCAAAAGTCATGTAACAGTCAACCTCATTTGCTTGACACGTTCAGTTCTTTTGGAACAAATCGATTGAAGTGAAGTCTCTTATACTTCACCAAACGCATTACTAAGTTTTAATGACGCGTCGATGAAGGTTATTGGGTCCACAGTAAACGTCGTTCTCGCCACTTCAAGTTAAATCTTTGAATGTGAATTGGATAACTTAAGTTCTAACCACAAGTCATGTAACACTCAACCTCATTTGCTTGATACGTTCAGTTCTTTTGGAACAAATCGATTGAAGTGAAGTTTCTTATACTTCATCAAACGCATTACTAAGTCTTAATTATGCGTCGATGAAGGTTATTGGGTCCACAGTACACGTCGTTCTTGTCACTTCAAGTTAAGACCTTGAAAGTGAATTGGATAACTTAGGTTCTAACAACAAGTCATGTAACACTCAACCTAATTTGCTTGATACGTTCAGTTCTTTTGGAACAAATCAATTAAAATGAAGTTTCTTATACTTCATCAAACACATTACTAAGTCTTAATTACGCGTTGATGAAGGTAATTGGGTCCACAATAAACGTCGTTCTCGCCAATTAAAGTTAAATCTTTGAATGTGAATTGGATAACTTAGGTTCTAACCACTAGTCATGTAACACTCAACCTCATTTGCTTGATACGTTCAGTTCTTTTGGAACAAATCGATTGAAGTGAAGTTTCTCATACTTCATCAAACGCATTACTAGGTCTTAATTACGCATCGATGAATGTTATTGGGTCCATAGTACACGTCGTTCTCGTCACTTCAAGTTAAAACCTTGAGTGTGAATTGGATAACTTAGGTTCTAATCACAAGTCATGTAACACTCAACCTCATTTGCTATATACGTTCAGTTCTTTTGGAAAAAATCGATTGAAGTGAAGTTTCTTATACTTCATCAAACGCATTACTAAGTCTTAATTACGCATTGATGAATGTTATTGGGTCCATAGTACACGTCGTTCTCTTCACTTCAAGTTAAAACCTTGAATGTGAATTGAATAACTTCGGTTCTAACCACAAGTCAAGTAACACTAGACCTCATTTTCTTGATACGTTCAGTTCTTTTGGAACAAAGCGATTGAAGTGAAGTCTCTTATACTTCATCAAACGCATTACTAAGTTTTAATAATGCGTCGATGAAGGTTATTGGGTCCACAGTACACGTCGTTCTCGCCACTTCATGTTAAATCCTTGAATGTGAATTGGATAACTTAGGTTCTAACCACGAGTCATGTAACACTCAACCTCATTTGCTTGATACGTTCAGTTCTTTTGCAACAAATCGATTGAAGTGAGGTCTCTGATACTTCATCAAACGCATTACTAAGTCAAATTACGCGTCGATGAAGGTTATTGGGTCGACAGTACACGTCGTTCTCGTCACTTCAAGTTAAAACCTTAAATGTGAATTAGATAACTTAGGTTCTAACCACAAGTCATGTAACACTCAACCTCATTTGCTTGATACGTTCAGTTCTTTTGGAACAAATCGAATGAAGTGAAGTTTCTTATACTTCATCAACGCAATTCTAAGTCTTAATTATGCGTCGATGAAGGTTATTGGGTCCACAGTACACGTCGTTCTCGTCACTTCAAGTTAAAACCTTGAACGTGAATTGGATAACTTTGGTTCTAACCAAAAGTCATGTAACACTCAACCTCATTTGCTTGACACGTTCAGTTCTTTTGGAACAAATCGATTGAAGTGAAGTCTCTTATACTTAACCAAATGCATTACTAAGTTTTAATGACGCGTCGATGAAGGTTATTGGGTCCACAGTAAACGTCGTTCTCGACACTTCAAGTTAAATCTTTGAATGTGAATTGGATAACTTAGGTTCTAACCACTAGTCATGTAACACTCAACCTCATTTGCTTGATACGTTCATTTCTTTTGCAACAAATTGATTGAAGTGAAGTTTCTCATACTTCATCAAACGCATTACTAAGTCTTAATTACGCATCGATGAATGTTATTGGGTCCATAGTACACGTTGTTCTCGTCACTTCAAGTTAAAACCTTGAATGTGAATTAGATAACTTAGGTTCTAATCACAAGTCATGTAACACTCAACCTCATTTGCTATATATGTTCAGTTCTTTTGGAACAAATCGATTGAAGTGAAGTTTCTTATACTTCATCAAACGCATTATTAAGTCTTAATTACGCATTGATGAATGTTATTGGGTCCATAGTACACGTCGTTCTCTTCACTTCAAGTTAAAACCTTGAATGTGAATTGAATAACTTCGGTTCTAAACACAAGTCAAGTAACACTAGACCTCATTTTCTTGATACGTTCAGTTCTTTTGGAACAAATCGATTGAAGTGAAGTCTCTTATACTTCATCAAACGCATTACTAAGTTTTAATAATGCGTCGATGAAGGTTATTGGGTCCACAGTACACGTCGTTCTCGCCACTTCAATTTAAATCCTTGAATGTGAATTGGATAACTTAGGTTCTAACCACGAGTCATGTAACACTCAACCTCATTTGCTTGATACGTTCAGTTCTTTTGCAACAAATCGATTGAAGTGAGGTCTCTGATACTTCATCAAACGCATTACAAAGTCTAATTACGCGTTGATGAAGGTTATTGCGTCCACAGTACACGTCGTTCTCGTCACTTCAAGTTAAAACCTTGAATGTGAATTGGATAACTTAGGTTCTAACCACAAGTCATGTAACACTCAACCTCATTTGCTTGATACGTTCAGTTCTTTTGGAACAAATCGAATGAAGTGAAGTTTCTTATACTTCATCAAACGCAATTCTAAGTCTTAATTATGCGTCGATGAAGGTTATTGGGTCCACAGTACACGTCGTTCTCGTTACTTCAAGTTAAAACCTTGAACGTGAATTGGATAACTTTGGTTCTAACCAAAAGTCATGTAACACTCAACCTCATTTGCTTGACACGTTCAGTTCTTTTGGAACAAATCGATTAAAGTGAAGTCTCTTATACTTCACCAAACTCATTACTAAGTTTTAATGACGCGTCGATGAAGGTTATTGGGTCCACAGTAAACGTCGTTCTCGCCACTTCAAGTTAAGTCTTTGAATGTGAATTGGATAACTTAAGTTCTAACCACAAGTCATGTAACACTCAACCTCATTTGCTTGATACGTTCAGTTATTTTGGAACAAATCGATTGAAGTGAAGTTTCTTAAACTTCATCAAATGCATTACTAAGTCTTAATTACGCGTTGATGAAGGTTATTGGGTCCACAGTACACGTCGTTCTCGTCACTTCAAGTTAAAACCTTGAATGTGAATTGGATAACTTAGGTTCTAACCACAAGCCATGTAACAATCAACCTTATTTGCTTGATACGTTCAGTTCTTTTTGAACAAATCGATTGAAGTGAAGTTTCTTATACTTCATCAAACGCATTACTAAGTCTTAATTACGCATCGATGAATGTTATTGGGTCCACAGTATATGTCGTTCTCTTCACTTCAAGTTAAAACCTTGAATGTGAATTGGATAGCTTCGGTTCTAACCACAAGTCATGTAACACTAAACCTCATTTGCTTGATACGTTCAGTTCTTTTGGAACAAATCGATTGAAGTGAAGTTTCTCATACTTCATCAAACGCATTACTAAGTCTTAATTACGCATCGATGAATGTTATTGGGTCCATAGTACACGCTTCTCGTCACTCAAGTTAAAACCTTGAATGTGAATTGGATAACTTAGGTTCTAATCACAAATCATGTAACACTCAACCTCATTTGCTATGTACGTTCAGTTCTTTTGGAACAAATCGATTGAAGTGAAGTTTCTTATACTTCATCAAATGCTTTTACTAGTCTTAATACGCATCGATGAATGTATTGGGTCCATAGTACATGTCGTTCTCTTCACTTCAAGTTAAACCTTGAATGGAATTGGATAACCTTCGGTCTAACCACAAGTCAAGTACCACTAGACCTCATTTTCTTGATACGTTCAGTTCTTTTGGACAAATCGATTGAAGTGAAGTCTCTTATACTTCATCAAACGCATTACTACGTTTTAATTAAGCGTCGATGAAGGTATTGGGCCACAGTACACGTCGTTATCGCAACTTCAATTTACATCCTTGATGTGATTGGAAACTTAGGTTTAACCACGAGTTCATGTAAACCCTCAACCTATTTGCTTGATACGTAAGTTCTTTTGCACAAATCGATTGAAGTGAGGTCTATGATACTTCATCAACCGCCCACTACTAAGTCTAATTACGCGTTATGAAGGTTATTAGGTCACAGTACACGGTCGTGATGTCACTTGTCAAGTTAAAACTTGAATGTGAATTGGATAACTTAGTTCTAACCACAGGTTCATGTCGCACCAACTCATTCTGATAAGTCAGTTCTTTTGAACAAATCGAATGAAGTGAGTTTCTATACTTCATCAAACGCAATCTAAGTCTAATTATGCGTCGATGAAGCGTTTATTGGTCCCACAGTACACGTCGTTCCGTTACTCAAGTTAAAACCTTTGAAACGTGAATGGATAACGTTGGTTCTAACCAAAGTCATGAACATCAACCCTCATTTGCTTGACACGTTCAGTTCTTTTGGAACAAATCAATTAAGTGAGGTCTTTTATACTTCACCAAACTCAATTACTAAGTTTTAGGCGTCGATGAAGGTTTTGGGTCACAGTAAACGTCGTTCTCGCCACTTCAAGTTAAGCTTTGAAGGTGAATTGGAAACTTAAGTTCTAACCACAAGTCAGTAACACTCAACTCATTTGCTTGATACGTTCAGTTCTTTTGGAACAATCGATTGAAGTGAAGTTCTTAACCTTCACAAAGCATTAACTAGTCTTAATTACGGTGTGAAGGTTATTGGGTCCACAGTAACGTCGTTCGCGTCACTTCAAGTGCAAACCTTGAATGTGAATGGCTAAATTAGGTTCTAACACAAGCCATGTAACACTCACCTTTGCTTGATACGTTCAGTTCTTTTTGACAAACGATTTGAAGTGAGTTTCTTAAACTTCATCAAAAGCATTACTCAAAGTCTTTAATTACGCGTTGATGAAGGTTTTATTGGTCAACAGTAGTACACGTCGTTCTCGTCACTTCAAGTTAAAACCTTGATTGAATTGGATAACTAGGTTCTCAACCACAGCATGTAAAACTCAACCTTATTTGCTGATAGTTCAGTTCTTTTGAACACAATCGATTGAACCAGTGAAGTTTTTTACTCATCAAACCGCCATTACTAGTCTTAATTACGCATCGATGAATGTTATTGGGTCCATAGTTACATGTCGTTCTCTTCACTTCAGTTAAAACCTTGAATGTGATTGGATAGCTTAGGTTCTAACCCAAGTCATGTAACACGTAAACCGCATTTGCTTGATACGTTCAGTTCTTTGGAACCAAGCTATTGAAGTGAAGTTCTTATACTTCATTCAAAACGCTATTAATAGTCTCAGTAAGCGTCTACACGTCGTCGGCTTCACGCAAGTTAAAACCTTAATGTGAATTGGATTAACTTAGGTTCTAACCCAAGTCATGTTTGTAACAATCAACCACATTGCTGATACGTTCAGTTCTTTGGAAAAACGATTGAAGTGAAGTCTCTTATACTTCATCAAACGCATTACTAAGTCTTAATTAAGCGTCAATTAAGGTTATTGGATCCTCAATACACGTCGTTCTCGTCACTTGAAGTTAAAACCTTGAATGTGAAATGGATAACTTAGGTTCTAACCACAAGTCATGTAACACTCAATCTCATTTGCTTGACAAGTTCAGTTCTTCTGGAACAAATCGATTGGAGTGAAGTTTCTTATACTTTATCAAACGCACTACTAAGTATTAATTACGCGTCGATGAAAGTTATTGGGTCCAAAGTACACGTCGTTCTCGTCACTTCAAGTTAAAACCTTGTATGTGAAATGGATGACTTAGGTTCTAACCACAAATCATGTAACACTCAACCTCATTTACTTGATACGTTCAGTTCTTTTGGAAGAAATCGATTTAAGTGAAGTCTCTTATACTTCATCAAACGCATTACTAAGTTTTAATGATGCGTCGATGAAGGTTTTTGGGCCCATAGTACACGTCATTCTCTCCACTTGAAGTTAATCCTTGAATGTGAATTGGATAAATTAGGTTCTAACCAAAAGTCATGTAACACTCAACCTCATTTGCTTGACACGTTCAGTTCTTTTGGAACAAATCGATTGAAGTGAAGTCTCTTATACTTCACCAAACCCATTACTAAGTTTTAATGACGCGTCGATGAAGGTTATTGAGTCCAGAGAAAACGTCGTTCTCGCCACTTCAAGTTAAATCTTTTAATGTGAATTGGATAACTTAGGTTCTAACCACTAGTCATGTAACACTCAACCTCATTGCTTGATACGTTCAGTTCTTTTGGAACAAATCGATTGAAGTGGAAGTTTCTCATACTTCATCAAACGCATTACTAAGTCTTAATTACGCATCGATGAATGTTATTGGGTCCATAATACACGTCGTTCTCGTCACTTCAAGTTAAAACCTTGAATGTGAATTGGATAACTTAGGTTCTAATCACAAATCATGTAACACTCAACCTCATTTGCTATATACGTCAGTTTTGGACATCGATTGAAGTGGAAGTTCTTATAACTTCATCAAATTGCTTACTAGTCTTAATACGCATCGAGAAGTATTGGGTCCATAGTACATTGTCGTTCTCTTTCCTCCAAGTTAAAAAACCTTTGATGTGAATTGGAATAACTTCAGTTTAAACACAAGTCAAGTAACACCACAGACCTCATTGTTCTGATAGGTCAGTTATTTGGAAACAAATCGATTGATGTGAAGTCTTCTTTAATTACTTCATCAAACGCATTCTAAGTTTGTCTAATGCGTCGATGAAGGTATTGGGGTCAACAGGTAAACGGCGTTCTCGCCACTTCAAGTTAAACTATCTTGCATGTCAATTGGTCACTTAGGTTCTAACCCTTAGTAATGTACACTCAACCTCATTTGCTTGTACGTTCAGACTTTGGAACAAATCGATGAAGTGAGTGTCATACGCATCAAAAGCATTACTAAGTATTAATACGCATCGATGACGTACAGGGTCCATAGTACACGTCGTTCTCTTCACTTCAAGTTAAATCCTTGAATGTGAATTGGATAACATAGGTTCCAACTACAAGTCAAGTAACAATCAACCTCATTTGCTTGATACGTTCAGTTCTTTTGGAACAAATCGATTGAAGTGATGTTTATTATGCTTCATCAAACGCATTACTAAGTCTTAATTACGCGTCGATGAAGGTTATTGGGTCCACAGTTACACGTCGTTCTCGTCACTTCAAGTAAAACCATGAATGTGAATTGGATAACTTAGGTTCTAACCACAAGTCATGTAACACTCAACCTCATTTGCTTGATACGTTCAGTTCTTTTGGAACAAATCGATTGAAATGAAGTTTCTTATACTTCATCAAACGCATTACTAAGTCTTAATTACGCGTTGATGAAGGTTATTGGGTCCACAGTACACGTCGTTCTCGTCACTTCAAGTTTAAACCTTGAAAGTGAATTGGATAACTTAGGTTCTAACCACAAGCCAGTAACATCAACTCATTTTCTGATCGTTCAGTTCTTTTGGAACAAATCGATTGAAGTGAAGTTTCTTAATATTCATCAAACGCATTACTAAGTTTAATTACGCATCGATGAAGTTATTGGGTCCATAGTACACGTCGTTGTCTTCACTCACGTTAAACCTTGAATGTGAAATGGATAACTTAGGTTCTAACCACAAGTTATGTAACACTCAACCTCATTGCTGATACGTTTCAAGTTCTTTTGGAACAAAAATCGATTGAAGTGAAGTTCTTATACTTCACAAACGCATGTACTACTTCTTCCATTAAGCGTGACACGTCGGCACTTCACTCAAGTGAAAAACCTGGAAGGCATTGGATACTTAGGTTTTAACCACAATTCATGTAACACCAACCTCCATTTGCGTGTACGTTCAGTTTCTTTGGGAAACATTCGATTGAAGTGAAGTCTCTTATACTTCATCAAACGCATTACTACTTCTTCATTAAGCGTCTACACGTCGTTCACTTCACTTCAAGTTAAAACCTTGAATGTGAATTGGATAACTTAGGTTTTAACCACAAGTCATGTAATACTCAACCTCATTTGCTTGATACGTTCAGTTCTTTTGGAACAAATCGATTGAAGTGAAGTCTCTTATACTTCATCAAACGCATTTCTAAGTCTTAATTGAGCGTCGATTAAGGTTATTGGATCCTCAATACACGTAGTTCTCGTCACTTGAAGTTAAAACCTTGAATGTGAAATGGATAACTTTGGTTCTAACCACTAGTCATGTAACACTCAATCTCATTTGCTTGACAAGTTCAGTTCTTTTGGAACAAATCGATGAAGTGAAGTTTCTTTAATTTATCAAACGCATTACTAAGTCTTAATTACGCGTCGATGAAAGTTATTGGGTCCACAGTACACGTCGTTCTCGTCACTTCAAGTTAAAACCTTGTATGTGAAATGGATAACTTAGGTTCTAACCACAAGTCATGTAACACTCAACCTCATTTGCTTGATACGTTAAGATCTTTTAGAACACATCGATTTGAAGTGAGTTCTTTACTTCATCAAATGCATTAATAATCTTAATTAGCGTCGAGAAGTTTTGGTTCATCCAATAAAAGTTCGTTCCGTCACTTCAGTTAAGACCAGAATGAAATGGATAAGTTAGGTTTCTAATCATAGTATTTAACACTCGAACTCATTTACTTGATTTGTTCAGTTCTTTGCGAACAAATTGATGAAGTGCAGTCCCTTATACTTCATCAAACGTCTTACTAGTGTTCATGACGCGTCGATGACGGTTGGGTCAACAGTCACACGTCGTTCTCGCCACTTTAAGGTTAACTCCTGAATGGAATTGCACTAGGTTCTAACTAAAAGTCCTGTAACATCAACCATATTTGCTTGATACGTTCATTCTTTTGGACACACACGATGAAGTGAAGCTTTTATACTTCAATTCAAAGCATTACTCAGTATTAATACGCGTCGATGAAGGGTATTGGGCCACAGTACACGGTTTCTCGTCACTTCAAGTTAAAACCTGAAGTGAATGGATAACTTAGGTTCTAACAACAAGTCATGTAACACTCAACCACATTTGCTTGATACGTTCAGTTCTTTTGGAACAAATCGATTGAAGTGAAGTCTCTTATATTACATCAAACGCATTACTAAGTCTTAAAGACGCGTCGATGAAGGTTATTGGGTCCACGGTACACGCCGTTCTTGCCACTTCAAGTTAAATCCTTGAATGTGAATTGGATAACTTAGGTTCTAACTACAAGTCAAGTAACACTCAACCTCATTTGCTTGATACGTTCAGTTCTTTTGGAACAAATCAATTGAAGTGATGTTTCTTATGCTTCATCAAATGCATTACTAAGTCTTAATTACGCGTCGATGAAGGTTATTGGGTCCACAGTACACGTCGTTCTCGTCACTTCAAGTTAAAACCTTGAATGTGAATTGGATAACTTAGGTTCTAACCACAAGTCATGTAACACTCAACCTCATTTGCTTGATACGTTCAGTTCTTTTGGAACAAATCGATTGAAGTGAAGTTTCTTCTACTTCATCAAACGCATTTGTAAGTCTTAATTATGCATTGATGAAGGTTATTGGTTACACAGTACACGTCGTTCTCGTCACTTCAAGTTAAAACCTTGAATGTGAATTGGATAACTTAGGTTCTAACTGAAAGTCATGTAACAACACTCAACCTCATTTGCTTGACACGTTCAGTTCTTTTGGAACAATTCGATTGAAGTGAAGTCTCTTATACTTCACCAAACGCATTACTAAGTTTTAATGACGCGTCGAAGAAGGTTATTGGGTCCACAGCAAACGTCGTTCTCGCCACTTCAAGTTAAATCTTTGAATGTGAATTGGATAACTTAGGTTCTAACCACTAGTCATGTAACACTCAACCTCATTTGCTTGATACGTTCAGTTCTTTTGGAACAAATCGATTGAAATGAAGTTTCTTATACTTCATCAAACGCATTACTAAGTCTTAATTATGCGTCGAAGAAGGTTATTGGGTCCACAGTACACGTCGTTCTTGTCACTTCAAGTTAAGAATTTGAATGTGAATTGGATAACTTAGGTTCTAACCACAAGTCATGTAATACTCAACCTAATTTGCATGATACGTTTAGTTCTTTTGGAACAAATCAATTAAAATGAAGTTTCTCATACTTCATCAAACGCATTACTAAGTCTTAATTACGCGTTGATGAAGGTTATTGGGTCCACATTACACGTCGTTCTCGTCACTTAAAGTTATAACCTTGAATTTGAATTGGATAACTTAGGTTCTAACCACAAGTCAAGTAACACTGACCTCATTTTCTTGATACGTTCAGTTCTTTTGGAACAAATCGATTGAAGTGAAGTTTCTTATACTTTATGAAACGCATTACTAAGTCTTAATTACACGTTGATTAAGGTTATTGGGTCCTCAATACACGTCGTTCTCGTCACTTCAAGTTAAATCCTTGAATGTGAAATGGATAACTTAGGTTCTAACTACAAGTCTTGTAACACTCAACCTCATTTGCTTGATACGTTTAGATCTTTTGGAACAAATCGATTGAAGTGAAGTCTCTTATACTTCATCAAATGCATTACTAAGTCTTAGTTATGCGTCGATGAAGGTTATTGAGTCCTCAATACACGTCGTTCTCGTCACTTCAAGTTAAATCCTTGAATGTGAATTGGATAACTTATGTTGTAACCACAAGTCATGTAACACTCAACCTCATTTGCTTGATACGTTCAGTTCTTTTGGAACAAATCGATTGAAGTGATGTTTCTTATGCTTCATCAAACGCATTACTAAGTCTTAATTACGCGTCGATGAAGGTTATTGGGTCCACAGTACACGACGTTCTCGTCACTTCAAGTTAAAACCTTGAATGTGAATTAGATAACTTAGGTTCTAACCCCAAGTCATGTAACACTCAACCTCATTTGCTTGATACGTTCAGTTCTTTTGGAACAAATCGATTGAAGTGAAGTCTCTTATAATTCATCAAACGCATTACTAAGTCTTAATTAAGCGTCGATTAAGGTTATTGGATCCTCAATACACGTCGTTCTCGTCACTTGAAGTTAAAACCTTGAATGTGAAATGGATAACTTAGGTTCTAACCACTAGTCATGTAACACTCAATCTCATTTGCTTGACAAGTTCAGTTCTTTTGGAACAAATCGATTGAAGTGAAGTTTCTTTAATTTATCAAACGCATTACTAAGTCTTAATTACGCGTCGATGAAAGTTATTGGGTCCACAGTACACGTCATTCTCGTCACTTCAAGTTAAAACCTTGTATGTGAAATGGATAACTTAGGTTCTAACCACAAGTCATGTAACACTCAACCTCATTTGTTTGATACGTTAAGATCTTTTAGAACAAATCGATTGAAGTGAAGTCTCTTATACTTCATCAAATGCATTACTAAGTCTTAATTACGCGTCGATGAAGGTTATTGGGTCCTCAATACACGTCGTTCTCGTCACTTCAAGTTAAGACCTTGAATGTGAAATGGATAAGTTAGGTTCTAATCACTAGTCATGTAACACTAGAACTCATTTACTTGATTTGTTCAGTTCTTTTGGAACAAATTGATTGAAGTGAAGTCTCTTATACTTCATCAAACGTATTACTAAGTTTTAATGACGCGTCGATGAAGGTTATTGGGTCCACAGTACACGTCGTTCTCGCCACTTTAAGTTAAATCCTTGAATGTGAATTGGATAACTTAGGTTCTAACTAAAAGTCATGTAACACTCAACCTCATTTGCTTGATACGTTCAGTTCTTTTGGAACAAATCGATTGAAGTGAAGTTTCTTATACTTCATCAAACGCATTACTAAGTATTAATTACGCGTCGATGAAGGTTATTGGGTCCACAGTACACGTCGTTCTCGTCACTTCAAGTTAAAACCTTGAATGTGAATTGAATAACTTAGGTTCTAACCACGAGTCATGTAACACTCAACCTCATTGGCTTGATACGTTCAGTTCTTTTGGAACAAATCGATTGAAGTGAAGTTTCTTATACTTTATGAAACGCATTACTAAGTCTTAATTACGCGTCGATGAAGGTTATTGAGTCCTCAATACACGTCGTTCTCGTCACTTCAAGTTAAATCCTTGAATGTGAATTGGATAACTTATGTTGTAACCACAAGTCATGTTACACTCAACCTCATTTGCTTGATACGTTCAGTTCTTTTGGAACAAATCGATTGAAGTGATGTTTCTTATGCTTCATCAAACGCATTACTAAGTCTTAATTACGCGTCGATGAAGGTTATTGGGTCCACAGTACACGACGTTCTCGTCACTTCAAGTTAAAACCTTGAATGTGAATTAGATAACTTAGGTTCTAACCCCAAGTCATGTAACACTCAACCTCATTTGCTTGATACGTTCAGTTCTTTTGGAACAAATCGATTGAAGTGAAGTCTCTTATAATTCATCAAACGCATTACTAAGTCTTAATTAAGCGTCGATTAAGGTTATTGGATCCTCAATACACGTCGTTCTCGTCACTTGAAGTTAAAACCTTGAATGTGAAATGGATAACTTAGGTTCTAACCACTAGTCATGTAACACTCAATCTCATTTGCTTGACAAGTTCAGTTCTTTTGGAACAAATCGATTGAAGTGAAGTTTCTTTAATTTATCAAACGCATTACTAAGTCTTAATTACGCGTCGATGAAAGTTATTGGGTCCACAGTACACGTCGTTCTCGTCACTTCAAGTTAAAACCTTGTATGTGAAATGGATAACTTAGGTTCTAACCACAAGTCATGTAACACTCAACCTCATTTGTTTGATACGTTAAGATCTTTTAGAACAAATCGATTGAAGTGAAGTCTATTATACTTCATCAAATGCATTACTAAGTCTTAATTACGCGTCGATGAAGGTTATTGGGTCCTCAATACACGTCGTTCTCGTCACTTCAAGTTAAGACCTTGAATGTGAAATGGATAAGTTAGGTTCTAATCACTAGTCATGTAACACTAGAACTCATTTACTTGATTTGTTCAGTTCTTTTGGAACAAATTGATTGAAGTGAAGTCTCTTATACTTCATCAAACGTATTACTAAGTTTTAATGACGCGTCGATGAAGGTTATTGGGTCCACAGTACACGTCGTTCTCGCCACTTTAAGTTAAATCCTTTAATGTGAATTGGATAACTTAGGTTCTAACTAAAAGTCATGTAACACTCAACCTCATTTGCTTGATACGTTCAGTTCTTTTGGAACAAATCGATTGAAGTGAAGTTTCTTATACTTCATCAAACGCATTACTAAGTCTTAATTACGCGTCGATGAAGGTTATTGGGTCCACAGTACACGTCGTTCTCGTCACTTCAAGTTAAAACCTTGAATGTGAATTGGATAACTTAGGTTCTAACCACAAGTCACGTAACACTCAACCTCATTGGCTTGATACGTTCAGTTCTTTTGGAACAAATCGATTGAAGTTAAGTTTCTTATACTTTATGAAACGCATTACTAAGTCTTAATTACACGTTGATTAAGGTTATTGGGTCCTCAATACACGTCGTTCTCGTCACTTCAAGTTAAATCCTTGAATGTGAAATTGATAACTTAGGTTCTAACTACAAGTCTTGTAACACTCAACCTCATTTGCTTGACACGTTCAGTTCTTTTGGAACAAATCGATTGAAGTGAAGTTTCTTATACTTCATCAAACGCATTACTAAGTCTTAATTACACGTCGATGAAGGTTATTGGGTCCACAGTACACGTCGTTCTCGTCACTTCAAGTTAAAACCTTGAATGTGAATTGGATAACTTAGGTTCTAACCACAAGTCATGTAACACTCAACCTCATGGGCTTGATACGTTCAGTTCTTTTGGAACAAATCGATTGAAGTGAAGTTTCTTATACTTTATGAAACGCATTACTAAGTCTTAATTAAAAGTTGATTAAGGTTATTGGCTCCTCAATACACGTCGTTCTCGCCACTTCAAGTTAAATCCTTGAATGTGAAATTGATAACTTAGGTTCTAACCACAAGTCTTGTAACACTCAACCTCATTTGCTTGATACGTTCAGTTCTTTTGGAACAAATCGATTGAAGTGAAGTTTCTTATACTTCATCAAACGCATTACTAAGTCTTAATTACGCGTCGATGAAGGTTATTGGGTCCACAGTACACGTCGTTCTCGTCACTTCAAGTTAAAACCTTGTATGTGTAATGGATAACTTAGGTTCTAACCACAAGTCATGTAACACTCAACCTCATTTGCTTGATACGTTAAGATCTTTTAGAACAAATCGATTGAAGTGAAGTCTCTTATACTTCATCAAATGCATTACTAAGTCTTAATTACGCGTCGATGAAGGTTATTGGGTCCTCAATACACGTCGTTCTCGTCACTTCAAGTTAAGACCTTGAATGTGAAATGGATAAGTTAGGTTCTAACCACTAGTCATGTAACACTAGAACTCATTTACTTGATTTGTTCAGTACTTTTGGAACAAATTGATTGAAGTGAAGTCTCTTATACTTCATCAAACGTATTACTAAGTTTTAATGACGCGACGATGAAGGTTATTGGGTCCACAGTTCACGTCGTTCTCGCCACTTCAAGTTAAATCCTTGAATGTGAATTGGATAACTTAGGTTCTAACTACAAGTGATGTAACACTCAACCTCATTTGCTTGATACGTTCAGTTCTTTTGGAACAAAACGATTGAAGTGAAGTTTCTTATACTTCATCAAACGCATTACTAAGTCTTAATTACGCGTCGATGAAGGTTATTGGGTCCACAGTACACGTCGTTCTCGTCACTTCAAGTTAAAACCTTGAATGTGAATTGGATAACTTAGGTTCTAACCACAAGTCATGTAACACTCAACCTCATTGGCTTGATACGTTCAGTTCTTTTGGAACAAATCGATTGAAGTGAAGTTTCTTATACTTTATGAAACGCATTACTAAGTCTTAATTACACGTTGATTAAGGTTATTGGGTCCTCAATACACGTCGTTCTCGTCACTTCAAGTTAAATCCTTGAATGTGAAATTGATAACTTAGGTTCTAACTACAAGTCTTCTAACACTCAACCTCATTTGCTTGATACGTTCAGTTCTTTTGAAACAAATCGATTGAAGTGAAGTTTCTTATACTTCATCAAACGCATTACTAAGTCTTAATTACGCGTCGATGAAGGTTATTGGGTCCACAGTACACGTCGTTCTCGTCACTTCAAGTTAAAACCTTGAATGTGTGAATTGGATAACTTAGGTTCTAACCACAAGTCATGTAACACTCAACCTCATGGGCTTGATACGTTCAGTTCTTTTGGAACAAATCGATTGAAGTGAAGTTTCTTATACTTTATGAAACGCATTACTAAGTCTTAATTACAAGTTGATTAAGGTTATTGCCTCCTCAATACACGTCGTTCTCGTCACTTCAAGTTAAATCCTTGAATGTGAAATTGATAACTTAGGTTCTAACCACAAGTCTTGTAACACTCAACCTCATTTGCTTGATACGTTCAGTTCTTTTGGAACAAATCGATTGAAGTGAAGTTTTCTTATACTTCATCAAACGCATTCCTAAGTCTTAATTACGCGTCGATGAAGGTTATTGGGTCCACAGTACACGTCGTTCTCGTCACTTTAAGTTAAAACCTTGTATGTGAAATGGATAACTTAGGTTCTAACCACAAGTCATGTAACACTCAACCTCATTTGCTTGATACGTTAAGATCTTTTAGAACAAATCGATTGAAGTGAAGTCTCTTATACTTCATCAAATGCATTATTAATTCTTAATTACGCGTCGATGAAGGTTATTGGGTCCTCAATACACGTCGTTCTCGTCACTTCAAGTTAAGACCTTGAATGTGAAATGGATAAGTTAGGTTCTAACCACTAGTCATGTAACACTAGAACTCATTTACTTGATTTGTTCAGTTCTTTTGGAACAAATTGATTGAAGTGAAGTCTCTTATACTTCATCAAACGTATTACTAAGTATTAATGACGCGTCGATGAAGGTTATTGGGTCCACAGTTCACGTCGTTCTCGCCACTTCAAGTTAAATCCTTGAATGTGAATTGGATAACTTAGGTTCTAACTACAAGTGATGTAACACTCAACCTCATTTGCTTGATACGTTCAGTTCTTTTGGAACAAAACGATTGAAGTGAAGTTTCTTATACTTCATCAAACGCATTACTAAGTCTTAATTACGCGTCGATGAAGGTTATTGGGTCCACAGTACACGTCGTTCTCGTCACTTCAAGTTAAAACCTTGAATGTGAATTGGATAACTTAGGTTCTAACCACAAGTCATGTAACACTCAACCTCATTGGCTTGATACGTTCAGTTCTTTTGGAACAAATCGATTGAAGTGAAGTTTCTTATACTTTATGAAACGCATTACTAAGTCTTAATTACACGTTGATTAAGGTTATTGGGTCCTCAATACACGTCGTTCTCGTCACTTCAAGTTAAATCCTTGAATGTGAAATTGATAACTTAGGTTCTAACTACAAGTCTTGTAACACTCAACCTCATTTGCTTGATACGTTCAGTTCTTTTGGAACAAATCGATTGAAGTGAAGTTTGTTATACTTCATCAAACGCATTACTAAGTCTTAATTACGCGTCGATGAAGGTTATTGGGTCCACAGTACACGTCGTTCTCGTCACTTCAAGTTAAAACCTTGAATGTGAATTGGATAACTTAGGTTCTAACCACAAGTCATGTAACACTCAACCTCATTGGCTTGATACGTTCAGTTCTTTTGGAACAAATCGATTGAAGTGAAATTTCTTATACTTTATGAAACGCATTACTAAGTCTTAATTACACGTTGATTAAGGTTATTGGGTCCTCAATACACGTCGTTCTCGTCACTTCAAGTTAAATCCTTGAATGTGAAATTGATAACTTAGGTTCTAACTACAAGTCTTGTAACACTCAACCTCATTTGCTTGATACGTTCAGTTCTTTTGGAACAAATCGATTGAAGTGAAGTTTCTTATACTTCATCAAACGCATTACTAAGTCTTAATTACGCGTCGATGAAGGTTATTGGGTCCACAGTACACGTCGTTCTCGTCACTTCAAGTTAAAACCTTGTATGTCAAATGGATAACTTAGGTTCTAACCACAAGTCATGTAACACTCAACCTCATTTGCTTGATACGTTAAGATCTTTTAGAACAAATCGATTGAAGTGAAGTCTCTTATACTTCATCAAATGCATTACGAAGTCTTAATTACGCGTCGATGAAGGTTATTGGGTCCTCAATACACGTCGTTCTCGTCACTTCAAGTTAAGACCTTGAATGTGAAATGGATAAGTTAGGTTCTAACCACTAGTCATGTAACACTAGAACTCATTTACTTGATTTGTTCAGTTCTTTTGGAACAAATTGATTGAAGTGAAGTCTCTTATACTTCATCAAACGTATTACTAAGTTTTAATGACGCGTCGATGAAGGTTATTTGGTCCACAGTTTACGTCGTTCTCGCCACTTCAAGTTAAATCCTTGAATGTGAATTGGATAACTTAGGTTCTAACTACAAGTCAAGTAACACTCAACCTCATTTGCTTGATACGTTCAGTTCTTTTGGAACAAAACGATTGAAGTGAAGTTTGTTATACTTCATCAAACGCATTACTAAGTCTTAATTACGCGTCGATGAAGGTTATTGGGTCCACAGTACATGTCGTTCTCGTCACTTCAAGTTAAAACCTTGAATGTGAATTGGATAACTTAGGTTCTAACCACAAGTCATGTAACACTCAACCTCATTGGCTTGATACGTTCAGTTCTTTTGGAACAAATCGATTGAAGTGAAGTTTCTTATACTTTATGAAACGCATTACTAAGTCTTAATTACACGTTGATTAAGGTTATTGGGTCCTCAATACACGTCGTTCTCGTCACTTCAAGTTAAATCCTTGAATGTGAAATTGATAACTTAGGTTCTAACTACAAGTCTTGTAACACACAACCTCATTTGCTTGATACGTTCAGTTCTTTTGGAACAAATCGATTGAAGTGAAGTTTCTTATATTTCATCAAACGCATTACTAAGTCTTAATTACGCGTCGATGAAGGTTATTAAGTCCACAGTACACGTCGTTCTCGTCACTTCAAGTTAAAACCTTGAATGTGAATTGGATAACTTAGGTTCTAACCACAAGTCATGTAACACTCAACCTCATGGGCTTGATACGTTCAGTTCTTTTGGAACAAATCGATTGAAGTGAAGTTTCTTATACTTTATGAAACGCATTACTAAGTCTTAATTACACGTTGATTAAGGTTATTGGGTCCTCAATACACGTCGTTCTCGTCACTTCAAGTTAAATCCTTGAATGTGAAATTGATAACTTAGGTTCTAACTACAAGTCTTGTAACACACAACCTCATTTGCTTGATACGTTCAGTTCTTTTGGAACAAATCGATTGAAGTGAAGTTTCTTATATTTCATCAAACGCATTACTAAGTCTTAATTACGCGTCGATGAAGGTTATTAAGTCCACAGTACACGTCGTTCTCGTCACTTCAAGTTAAAACCTTGAATGTGAATTGGATAACTTAGGTTCTAACCACAAGTCATGTAACACTCAACCTCATGGGCTTGATACGTTCAGTTCTTTTGGAACAAATCGATTGAAGTGAAGTTTCTTATACTTTATGAAACGCATTACTAAGTCTTAATTACACGTTGATTAAGGTTATTGGGTCCTCAATACACGTCGTTCTCGTCACTTCAAGTTAAATCCTTGAATGTTAAATGGATAATTTAGGTTCTAACTACAAGTCTTGTAACACTCAACCTCATTTGCTTGAGACGTTCAGTTCTTTTGGAACAAATCGATTGAAGTGAAGTCTCTTATACTTCATCAAACGCATTACTAAGTCTTAATTACGCGTCGATGAATGTTATTGGGTCCTCAATAGACGTCGTTCTCGTCGCTTCAAGTAAAAACCTTGAATGTGAAATGGATAACTTAGGTTCTAACCACATGTCATGTAACACTCATCCTCATTTGCTTGACCACATAACAGATTACGTAGGTTCATTTCGTTATAGGCGATGTGGTATTGTGACAAGCCCCTTTTGGCCTTCATAATAGATCAATTGCCCTCTTTCGGGCCACATCTCTTTTCATGAAAATATAGTGCGAAAATTCATTTTCTATGCATAATTGAAAACCATGACGCATGAACAATTTCGTGCTTAAAGTAAACATATAACATACATACCATCTAGACAATAAAAGCATAACCTATAAAAGAACTAATCCTAACTACCCAACCAAAACTTTAAACAAGCAATTCACCCAAGATCCTCAACGCGACTTTGACGTACGGTGTAGGCCAATCGGCCATAGTAAGTCACGAGAACTTACCTGACATCCTTAGCAAACCGAGCGTCTCGTTTTGAGTTTAGTCACCTAAGTCATTCCATAATTAGGTCAATAAGACTAAATTCAATAAACCGCTCCAAAGATCAAAACGAAACTCCTAACTAAAGCAACTTTTTCTAAAACTTCAATTTATGTCATTCGAGTATTCTATCGAACACATTGCGCTCGCAGTTTTCCATAACCTAGCTTTAATGGAATTTTATCTTAAATCACCTCAATCAACCTAAAAATCCATTAATAACCAACAATACATCGTCGATAGACATAAATACGGTAAACCTATTGATTTCTAGCATAAATCGGTAATTTATCTCAAAACACTAATCCAAACCCTAGAGAAATCCAATCCGAAATCGGAAAAACAACATGGGTATAACATTCAAAACGTACCTAGGTTTTGATTGTAGGAGAAATCGGAGAATAAAAACAGAGCACCGGAAGAACGATCGACTGCCGATTGAAGGAATCGGCGGTGGAAGGCCAAAATCGCCAGAGGAGAGGAAACAAAATGGCTCTTTGGTGTTTTGCGTAAAGTGAGGAAGAGAAGAGAGAAATTGTGATTTTATAAAATTGTTTTCAATAATTACAAGTTTGCCCCTCACCTCAATTTTCTACTTAATTCTTTATTTAATTATCGATTCGGTTTCTCCGCAATTTTCTTATTTCACCAAATATTCCCATTTATTCTCAGGTTCTAACAAAACTTTTCGTTCGCAAAGCGGACTTAATTCACTATTTTCACGAATTAAACTACCATAGGGTTAAAACGGAACCTTAGGCGTTACCCCACCAATTTGGATTCCTAAAGTTTTCATATTTCTCCTAAATTCCATATAAATCATCGGGGTTCTAGTAAAGCCCTCCATTCGCAAAACGGGCTTAAATTCCTTTATTTACTAAAATGCCCTTGCAAACGGAAACATGAAAATCTCGAGTGTTACATTCCACCCTCCTTAATAGAAATTTTGTCCTCAAAATTGGCTCAGGGTATATTTTCTTTGACATTAACGCCCCACGCCTTGCGGCCTTATTCCGCACTTTTTGAGTTTCTTCCCTTTATCTCTAAAAATTCAATTTCCTATCTGAACTTTGATTTTATCCATACATGGGACCTATCTCTGTGGTTCTAAAATAAAACTCTTATAACCAATTGATACAACATCATCCTCATAACTGTATTCCTTACTTCCAATTGTTCTAACACCTCTCTGCTTATGCAGGGAATCTTACCAATTTCCCAAGTCCCTAATTAAATGATCTCTAACTGTGTATTTGACTTTTGATGACTCACGTATGCTTTGGTCTATATTTAATCATCCAGACGTTTAATTCTCTAACTCATTAATTTGGCATTACATTTATTTAGGCTTCCCCAATTGAAACTCATTTCAAGTCCTCGCCTTCTACCGGCCCCGAAGCTGTAACCCAAACTTCTACATAACATCCGCTTTATCCATAGTCAGGATGCCTGCCAACTCAAATTTATACGTTTTCTTTAGTAATGATCCCTCATAACTACATCATCAATAGTATTCAAGTTGTACACTTCCTTGAGCACTTCACCGGCTTTAATAACCATTCTTATGAGGGCTCCCCAACTAAAATTTCATTCTCTATATTTCGCAAACTATCTCATTAATAATACCCTAAGTCACATTCTCCCTCGGGTAATTCACCGATCTCGATCCTTGTTTCGATGCGGTCTCACAACTTAAACCTTTCCATTGCTATTTTCCGCCAATTATATCCCCAAAAATACGTTCAAGGTCTCAATGGGTTTAACTGAGAGCTTAAGTTGATCCTATCTTAAGACCAATACTCACTTCTAAGTCACATTAATGAGCTCTCTCATCATGTCCTAACTGAAATCCTTATACTATCTATAATGTGCTCATTTGTCTATCTTAAATCTTTATTTCCTTCGAGTACAGTCAAGTCCCTAAGTCTCGCCATGGATTTGCTCTAAGTTACTCATTCTATCCTTAAGTCATTTATATATATCCATTGGTCTCGACTTGTCAAATATGAGTCGAGCTCCTGAAATTTTCCAACTTAGCTTTACTTTTAAGTTTACTTAAATAGTTTCTGTGCAAAACTCCGTTCTCCTTATTCTATAATTTGCGAATTTCACAATTCGCACGGCACTAAACACTGAACTCAACTTCCAATCTTAACCCCTCATTTAATCCAACAATCCCCTGCACTTATCTCTAACATCGTACAATAATTTCTTCGAAGTTACTAATTGGTCTGGCCTTTTTCGTTCTTCCTAGTCGGGTTCTAACATTCCGCTTGGCTCCCTTGCAACGATCTATCAAATGATCTTCTTGTTTGCAAACTTGTTGTAGGTGGGTTTGCAACCTTATTCCAAATCTCCTAAAATTCTCAAATCTTGTCATTCTATTTTCCCAAAACTTACAAGCATCCTTTCATTAAGGTTTACTCTCCTAGTTCCTCTAGCACTGACGTTTCCACTTCCACCCCGGAAGTAAGCCTTTGGTTACGGTGTTTAACCAGAACTACATCAACTAAAGGCTTACGACTTAACTCTTACCTTTCCGAACCAAGAGTTCCCAATTTACTACTTGTTATATTTTCTATATTCTGTACTCACTCTATCGAATCACTATCTCGCCTAACCTTGCACTATATCTCTAACCGTGACTTTTACTTTAGGGTGCTAAGCTCTTCTCGGATTAGCTAACACATCTAGGTCCCTAACTTTTGTATTCCTACCCCACATCCTCTGAACAGATTGCACTTACGGCTTAACGCGTCTACTTCTTAAAGGTTACTCTTAGTTTCTCTAAGCCTTCTCCCATATCGTGTTGGTTGTAATCCTCACACATCAAACAAAGAAAAACAAATCTCCCATTATTAACTAGTCTTCTAAAGGGGAACTATCTCCTAGAGAACGACCAATTCTTGTAATTTAAGTATCATCTTGCATAAATTCTCGATTTTATAACGTCTTCAAATTCGTTAACTTTCCTACTTCGCGTAATATACCAAGACCAACGCTCCTACTCAACAATTCCCTTAAGCGAAATTCTTGGTTACTATCTTCATCTAAATACTCATAAGGTTTGTCAACTAGGGTCTAGTTTCTATCTATCCAAACGTTTTATCTCGTAAGTTGCACCCCTCTAAAGGTAATAAAATTCTAAGTGTGCACACACCCTTGCAACCACACTAGGTTATTCACCTCAGTGCATAACTCTCTCTATTTACAATCCTCCTTCGATCTAGCGTAAGATACTTCCTTAAACCTTCACTCTAAATTGCACTTCTATTCTAATGCTCCTTATCTTATTAACTGCCGCTATAGGAATATACCCGGAATAACTGATGGTTGAGCAACTCCCTCGTCTTCAATCAGGGCAATGATCATCGGTGTAACTTTTTTTTTTTTCCGATCTCTGCCCAGTTTCGGGCAATCTTTGACATAGTGGCCTATCACTCCACATCGAAAGCACCTTCCTGTGCCTAATCTGCAATTGTCATAATGTTCCTTCTAACAATTAGGACACTCGGTTTTTTTTTTTTGCAAAATTCCTCGTTCATGTTTCCCTTTTCCCCGGCCATTCCTTCCCTCGTACAACCCTTTAACACCTCTTTGTTGCTTCTTCTTTACTGGGTGTGGTTGTGTAGCGTCCCTTACACTATTCCTAATTTTTACCGTATTTATTTATTTATTTATTTTTTTATCCAGAGATACACTTTATTACGATCAAGCGGAAAATCTCTTTTTTTTTTAAATCATTCGAGCGGAATTTGAATTGAAATCGAAATCGTTAAAGTCGTTTAGAAAACCATCCAAAACAAATCTTAAAATCAATAAATTTAAAACAATATGTAAGAAAAACAATTAAAACTATTTAAGAAACGATTCACAAAGAAAGCAAAGTAGGGGGGTAAAAATGACATTCGGCCAAAGAAGGGAAAGGGCGATCGATCGCCCAAAACAGGCGATCGATCGCCTGATGAAAATAACGAGGGGCGATCGATCGCCCAAAACAGGCGATCGATCGCCCTTCGGCGATCGCAAATTTTGCCCAGCGATCGCCTGGAGGCGATCGCTGGACCAAGGAGGGGCGATCGATCGCCAAGCTCTCTGGAATTTTTCCAGAGAGCTCGGCCACCCCCCCCCCCCCCCCCCCCCCTTTTTTTTTTTCTTTCTTCCTTTCTTTTCCTCTTTTCCCCTGTATACACATACTCCTAACACAACTTCACAATTTATTAACACAAATTCTACTTACCTCACAATCATACATTTCAACATTTAATCTCTCAGTATTCGTACATCCACCATTATCTCGCTCAAACCAACTCGAGTCATAATTCAAACATAATACGTTTTCACGAAAACAAACCGCGTGGATCCGTTTAAAAACTAAACGTTTCCTCCTGTTTTAAAATCACCAAGCGGTTATAAAATAAGTTTCCAAAACGTTTAAAAACTTCAAAACATAAACCTATCAACTAGTCCAGATCCAAACATCCTATAATGTTCTATCTGTACAAATATTTTCCTTAAACGTTTTCTATCCAAAATAACCCAAAATACATACATACGTCCCCACGGGTCATGAAACGCCTCGACTGCGCCAACACACTCCCGCATTCATTCTTCTTCAACTGGACTCATGCTTTAGGAGGAGGAACGTCGTCCTCACCTGTGTCGATATCACCTACACCATACAGACACACTATGAACTAAAAGGCTCAGTAAGTTTCGTAAATGTAAATGCATGCTGTGCATATGAGTTTCAGAAATCATGCCACATTTTCTTATCATTACATCGCAAACAGAATGTCACCGAGGTCTCAGCCTATTAGATGGAGAGGACACCTCCCGCGGTTGGACTGCCCTCTTCACCTAACGGGGGGGTACACGCTTACATCCGTAAACAGCCGTGCCTGAGCCCCACCTCGCATGACCAGATAACAGATTACGTAGATTCATTTCGTTCATTCACTTCATTTTCTTAAACACGTGCAGAAATTCGTTTTCTTGCTATTTTAAAAGACGTGATGCATGAACAATTAAATGCATAAAGTAAACATACATCATAAGTACTATCAAGACAATAAAAGCAATTAAAAGCATATCCGATAAAAAGAACTAATCCTAACTACCCAACCAAAGCATTTAAACAAACAAACCATCAAAGATCCTCGATGCGACCTCGATGTACGGTGTAGGCCAATCGGCCAGAGTAAGTCACGAGAACTTACCTTGCCCGTGCTGAACTTCGAGCTCCGTCCACAAGCGTCGTTTGTCTGAGGCAAAACACAACAGTTGTCGTTAAAACGAGATTCAACCGTTTAAAGTCCAAATTTAACGAAACTTCAACTAAGGTAATCTTTCTAAAACTCTAATTCAATGCTTTGAGACATTTAATCGAGCAATTCACGCTCGTGAATCTCCAAAACTTCATAAATAGAGATTTCTCAAACCTCAAAATCCATAAACTCTAAAACTTCTCACAAATCAATCCAACTTCGCCAATTCACGCTCGATACTTCCATTATATTCATAAATACCGTAAACCTAACAATTTCAAACTCTAAATCACGTTTTTAACGAAACCCTAAACGAAACCCTAACCGTTAAACAACCCGAAAACTACGAATAAACTTTCCAAAACCATAGAACCTTACCTAGAGCGTTGATTGGAGGAGAAAACACGAAGAAAACGAGTCGAACGGAGGACGAATCGTCGATGGAGAGGGAGAACGCCGTTGAATCACCAAAGGAGGGAGAGGGTTCGCAGGGAGAGAGAGAGAGATCGTGAATGAGGGAGAAGAGAAAAGAGGGAATATGTAATTTAATAAAATTTGACTTTGTAAATTACTATTTCGCCCTTCCTTTGTTTTCTATTTGTTTCGTCCTTCGTTTCTTTAATTAGCTAACGATTCGGTTTCTCCAAATTTCCTTATTTCTCCAATAACTTCAACTTATTACCAGGGTTCCATCAAAACTGCCCGTTCGCAATTCGGACCCCGTTTACTATTTTTACCAAAGTATCCTTTATATTACGTTAAACGTAATCCTCGTAAAATTAGCGTTAAACTCCTAAAATTTTCGAAATTTTCTCAAAATATTTATTAATTATTAGAATCATAATAACGCTTTCTTTTCACGAAACCGACCTAATTGACATAATTACAAAAATACCATTATATTAAAATATTAATATCTCGTAAATCCGGGTGTTACAGGTTGAAATCTTATGCGGAACCTATTCATGCCGTGGTTACTAGGAGTAATCGCCACTTGGGCTCTAGGGTCCTCTCTGTTTATCCATGCTTCAAGCTAGCAGGTTTGCCAATCTAGATGTTGTGTAGCGTCCCTAACACTGTACCCAATTTTCCCGTATTATATATTTTTTTATACTTAAACTTTAACCTAAACCTTCGAGCGGAAATTGAACTTTAAAATCAAAATTTGACACCGAAATCGTTATAACCGTTTAGAAAATCATTTAAAACAAATCTTAAAACAATTTATATAACAATTTAAAACTATTAAAAGAAAACTTAATAAAAATTTAAAACAATCGAATGATGTCTACTGTCAAACAATCTTTCCATTGCTCGAACCCACACCTCGGCCTGTATCAGATCTAAAACACATCCATCAAATATCGGAGGTCGAAACTGACTAGCTTGTTCACTACCCCGGTCCCATGAAGTACAATCTTGTCCATTACCATATTCATCTAGATTGAGTAAAATCCCTATCTGTTCTGACTGTCGGTGCACTATATCCATAAGCTGACTAATAGGGTTCTCCTCAAGTTTTCTAGGTGCTTTCGGCATTTCTTGTTCCTAGACACAATACAAACTGATGTGAACCGAGAAGCGATAAATCTCATTGTCAAGGACCATGATCTATTAGAAGATAAAGGAGGTCCAACGAACAAAGCTTCACATGGTTTAGTCTTGGAAGCCCGAGGAAAAGAGCCATCACAACAAAAGCACAAGACTATAAAAATAAAGAGTTTTGTAGCATGGAAGTGGGCCCCACAAAATTGGCAAAAGAAGCCCAATAAGGCGCAAAGTTGGGCTCCACAAATACCAATGGATTGGAGAGAGAAGGGTAAAGATCCACACAAAGTACAAAGAGATAAAGATTCACGTGGGTTAGAAAGAGATAAAGATCCACATGACTTGGTTTATGATGTGATCCAAGTTCAGACCAAGTCAAAGCTCAAGAATAAGGATCCAATTGAAGATGCGGCGGGCCTAATGACAAGAGCAAGAAGCCCAAGATTATTGGAAGATCTTTTGAAGCAAGGGAAGCCGAAGATGCATGAAGATTTGGGAGGATGCGACGCACATGCACATGTAAGAATTAAAACACATGTGTTATGGACATGCACATGTAGGAATTAAAGAGGACATGCGCCAAGCACATGCATATACGAGGAATTAAAAGGTCACATGCAAAGCACATGCAAATCATACAAATCTCGTGGGAAAAGATCTTATCCAGCTGAATCTACTCAAATCAATTCAAATCATATTCAAACGTAGTTTAAACGTGAGATGATATCTGATCATGCCAAGGATCATTATCTCATGATTTTATTAGTTATTTTATCTTTATTTTCGTTTTTTTATTATTAGTTAATTTAATTTTAATGTGTAGTCTATTTAATGGCAAACTATTTGATTTAATAGGAAGAACAAGTTTGAATTAAAAATTGAGTGTTTTTTTTAGAGAGGATTTCTCTTTGGTTCTTTGCGAAGAACAACGATCTTGTTCAAGTCACGCTTGAAGAATCTCGCTTGATAGCTTTGGTTCTTACCAACGAGTTTGGTCTGGATCAAGCTCCTATTTTGATAGCCTTGATTCAGCCAACAGGTATGGCTCGGGTCAAGCTCCTGTTTTGATAACTAGGGTTCTATCGAATTCTTCGATTAGGGTCTTAGTTCCTTACTTTGTTCTTGAATCGAAAAAGGCGTTCCTTTGAATTATTCAGCATTGTTGTCAGGTCCCGGGTCCTTTCGATCCGAGGTTTGCATCACAAACACAAGACAAAACAATATAAACATCTATGAATCAGACTTAAACTTAAATACTTACAGTCGATGGAGAGTCCTCGTGTGGCGGTTCGTGTTTTGGCAGGCAGTTCACAAAATCACTTTTAAAACTTCGTCTCTCTGATACCATAATTGTAACGACCCCAACCCGGTCAGGGCCGACACGGCCTAGCCATAACTTACTCCTAACTTAGCCTCCATAAGTAGAAATTCTTTTTTTTTTTTTAAACACTTTCTATAACACTTTAAATTGAATAAAAACCAAATAAATAAATTCAATTAAAGAGAGGGGGGGGGGGGGGGGGGGGGGGGGGGGGGGGGCAAAACCGTAAAGTGCTCGGCCAAAGGAGGGGCGACTGATCGCCCTTCCTCACTGGCGATCAATCGCCATAAAAGGAAAACGAGGGGCGATCGATCGCCCAAATTTGGGCGATCGTGTAACGACCTGGGTAGGATCGCCACGAAATTCTTGACTTTACATAAAACTTTAATTCATATTTGAACTCTTTTCTCCTTATCTGTTTTTTTTTTAATAACAGTATACCTAACAGGCTTAAAGACTTCAACATAACGGATGGAAAATTAGTCCCTCGTACATGCTTCCAATCGACATACAAGTTGCATGGGTCTGCATGCATCAACCGATAAACATTGCGTCTTCCGGATGGCACGCGCACCCCACATGACTCATTTAAACACCTATCGGCAGATGCGAATACTCGCATCGACCGACGATCACGTGCATCTCGTGTGACCAATTAAAACATCTACCGATAGACATGTGAAATTCACGTGTTCATCTAAGACATCTTCTGATAGCTTACAAGCTCTATATCATCCGATCACTAAACGACAAATTATCATTTACATCATCCGGCGAGGAAACATACTTCATCTTCCGGTGTAATAGGGAAACATCATCCGATGGACATGTACTCCCACGTGCATAATCAAAACATGACCCGGTCACTAAACGACAAGAAAACTCTCACATCGTCCGATGGTTAAACACTCTACATCTGCCGATTGCTAGACGACAAAATAACACTTTCATCATCCGGTGGCTAAACACTCTACATCTGCCGATCGCTAGACGACAAAATAGCACTTTCATCATCCGATGGCTAAACACTATACATCTGCCGATGAAGAAACATACTACATCTTCCGGTGACGTCATCCAGAAGACTCAATCGTTCGATTCCTATCATTTGACATCTGCCGATGACGTCAACCGGATGAATGCCTTATCCAGCTTCTATCTTACGGCAGTAAAACACTATAACCATCAAACAACCTCATCCAACAGAAAATACTACAACTCACCCAAATCTTAACCTGGAATTTATAAACCCTAATGAGTAAAAACCATATCCCATACAAGATACACATAGCGGAAGGCTTAAGCAAAACAGACCATTCAATAATCCTTAAAATCGTTAACAGACTCTGAAGTCAAACCATTAAAAATCTGAATCTCATTGTTATAAGAAAACTCTATTCTACTTAGTCATCTGTTTATCATAAACTTCTCTGACTTACTATGGGTATAACCAGGGAACTTGAACTTGATCGCCTATCCAGCCTTCACTATCACACTGAGCATCCTCCAGCAACCAAGCTTAGACATCCTCATTAACCTTGAGTTCCTCACCTGAAAACTCGTCACCTACATCATAAGGTTTAAACTATAAGCTTAATGCTTAGTAAGGAATGCAACACTAACATGGATGCATGAATGTATAATTTGGGAAAATCACATGCTCATAAGTCTTTTCTTGTCCATGTCTTTGCTCGTAATCATCATTCACAGTCATGGATCATATTCATCATTCATAGTCATTGATCATATTCATCATTCATAGTCATTGATCATATTCATCATTCATAGTCATTGTTCATATTCTTTGTTTAGGTTGTGTGGATCAAGAGAGAATTTGTGCCGGTAAAGGGGGTTCGACAGTGAGTTTGATCTTGTTCCCTATTGCGGGTCGTATTCATATGTCCTTCTTTGGACTGTGACATACGCCGAACCGCCCCCAACCCTCACTTAATCCACGTTGCATAAATCTTATACATATACATATATACATACATATCTTGTTCAAGGAAAACATGCGTTAAAACATTTTCTTATGCTTGAGAAACATTCATGATGCATGAAAATGAGAGCTTTTAATTCATCGAACTATGACAAGGATCATACCAGAGCAGACAACTTCACATTCACTAACAGGTCATCACATGGTATAACTCGCAACATACATAAATCCTTCAAGTGTAGACAAGCTCATAATCATAAGGTAAACATTAGACATCTCAACCTAGTACTCCCACGATGTAGGGCTCTATTAGCCGGAAATCTTAATACATTCACTTACCTAGTCTCCTTAGCACTTGAGCTCCTTTCTCTTCAAACTTCTTCACCTAAACATTTACATTGCAGTAGTTAAAACAAAATCCTAATAGTTCTAATCTCGAGTTATCCTAAGATCTAATAGCTAAGAGTCCTTCCCGAGTTCTTAGTTTAATACTCAATGTAACCCGAAATCCCAAAATCAAAACAGACGGATTCGATAATGATAACTCAGGGTTGGTTGTTTTAAATGTCCAGAATCGATTCGGAATGACATTACCAATCTCGGGTTCAAAATGTTCTTATCAATACTCGGCCATTGAAGAATCCAAAACTTCAATACAGAGCTGAAAACAGAGCTAATAGACTAACAGATAGCCACATTGTCTAATGCATACCTCAGGCGCAGAGAAGTCTAGTGGTGGCGGAGTAAACCGGCCGTCGAGGAGAGTTTGCTGATAGCAGAGAGTAAGGACTTGCGAGAGAAGAAATCGCCGGAAAGGGTGGTGTCGGCTACAGTGGTTTAAATGAGGTTTGAATCCTTTCCTTTTTCTTTAAATACTGGCATCAATCCTCCATTATTACAACTTTGCCACTCAACCTAGTTTAGATCCACATGTAATTAATTAAGCTTGGCATAAATCCTAAACTACGAAGGTTAAATATTCATGACTGATAATACAGTTAGGAAAATCACCTGGCCGTTGACTCGGGTGTTACAGATCGTTCGCCCCATATGATTGTCCAGCGATCGCCTGTTAGGCGATCGCTCGGCAACCGCTTTGGAAGTCTACTTCCAGAGTGATTACCTTATGGCGATCGATCCCCTTCCCAGGGCGATCGATCGCCCATCGCTCTGGAATTTCGTTCCAGAGCGATGCTTCTTCTCCTTTTTTTTTTTTTTTATCTCATTCCTTCCTGTTTCTTCAACATAATCCCTATACTTCTCAACCTAAATTTTCTTATACTAAAACAAAACACTCATTCATTGATCATCCAAAACACGACACTAATATAACCTACAATTTCGGAAAACTCAAGAAAACGAACCGCGTGGATCGCTCAAAAACCGAGCGTATCCCTACCGTTTAAACACCTAAAATCATCAAACAACAATCCAACAAAATCCACAAACCAACATCGCCATAAACATCACCATCCCTAAAACTTTCTCAAAACAACTACATTTATCAAATTATTCAAAATAACTTAACTCCAAGCCTAACTCCACTATACAATTCACCCAAAATTCATACTTTCTATACGTCCTAAAATCCATAACATCAACCAGTATTAATCTAATCCACACCTACTTACCACCAAATAGCTTGGAGCACACTGACGAGCCATCAAGCCTAGCCAAAACACACCCCGTCGCCACGAGCACCATCTGTCACGACCCAGGAGAGGGCCTAACAGAAACGCCAGGTTAAACGATCAACCTCAGGGAGGTCCACCGTCTAACCTAAGGCCAAGTACGGAAGTTTAGCACTAATCCAGGACCTCCTCGAAGCAACAAACATAAGAGAGTACAAACAATCGTAGAAATACAAGATAATGAAAATATAATTACCTGCCAAGGTAAGGTACAATCTCAAATGTTCATTTACATACTATGTAAAGCTGCCAAAATAAAAGGTGAGACTCAAGGGGAACCAACAGGATAGAGCTCACTTCCTAGCCTTGCTTCCTGCAAAGGGAAAGTCAATAAGGTGAGTGACAAACTCAGTATAAGATGTTATACCTACCACTATTCTACATAATGGGGCGTATAGATAGGAAGAATAAGTCACGCTAGGACGATCAGTGCAATACCCCTAGAAGGGCCGAGATAACAATAGACAGGGTCTTGCCAGGGAAAGACAAAGACCTATTCGCAGGGGGTGTACCCTTCACCTATTAGCAGGGGGTGTACCCTTCACCTATTCGCAGGGGGTGTACCCTTCACCTATTAGCAGGGGGTGTACCCTTCACCTATTAGCAGGGGGTGAACCCTTCACCTATTAGCAGGGGGTGAACCCTTCACCTATTAGCAGGGGGTGAACCCTTCACCTATTAGCAGGGGGTGTACCCTTCACCTATTAGCAGGGGGTGAACCCTTCACCTATTAGCAGGGGGTGAACCCTTCACCTATTAGCAGGGGGTGAACCCTTCACCTATTAGCAGGGGGTGAACCCTTCACCTATTAGCAGGGGGTGAATCCCTTCACCTATTAGCAGGGGGTGTACCCTTCACCTATTCGCAGGGGGTGAACCCTTCACCTATTAGCAGGGGGTGTACCCTTCACCTATTAGCAGGGGGTGTACCCTTCACCTATTCGCAGGGGGTGTACCCTTCACCTATTAGCAGGGGGTGTACCCTTCACCTATTCGCAAGGGGTGTACCCTTCACCTATTAGCAGGGGGTGTACCCTTCACCTATTCGCAGGGGGTGTACCCTTCACCTATTAGCAGGGGGTGTACCCTTCACCTATTAGCAGGGGGTGTACCCTTCACCTATTAGCAGGGGGTGAACCCTTCACCTATTAGCAGGGGGTGTACCCTTCACCTATTAGCAGGGGGTGTACCCTTCACCTATTAGCAGGGGGTGAACCCTTCACCTATTAGCAGGGGGTGTACCCTTCACCTATTAGCAGGGGGTGTACCCTTCACTATTAGCAGGGGGTGTACCCTTCACCTATTAGCAGGGGGTGAACCCTTCACCTATTAGCAGGGGGTGAACCCTTCACCTATTAGCAGGGGGTGTACCCTTCACCTATTAGCAGGGGGTGTACCCTTCACCTATTAGCAGGGGGTGTACCCTTCACCTATTAGCAGGGGGTGTACCCTTCACCTATTAGCAGGAGGTGAACCCTTCACCTATTAGCAGGGGGTAAACCCTTCACCTATTAGCAGGGGGTGTACCCTTCACCTATTAGCAGGGGGTGTACCCTTCACCTATTAGCAGGGGGTGAACCCTTCACCTATTAGCAGGGGGTGTACCCTTCACCTATTAGCAGGGGGTGTACCCTTCACCTATTAGCAGGGGGTGTACCCTTCACCTATTAGCAGGGGGTGTACCCTTCACCTATTAGCAGGGGGTGTACCCTTCACCTATTAGCAGGGGGTGAACCCTTCACCTATTAGCAGGGGGTGTACCCTTCACCTATTAGCAGGGGGTGTACCCTTCACCTATTAGCAGGGGGTGTACCCTTCACCTATTAGCAGGGGGTGTACCCTTCACCTATTCGCAGGGGGTGTACCCTTCACCTATTAGCAGGGGGTGAACCCTTCACCTATTCGCAGGGGGTGTACCCTTCACCTATTAGCAGGGGGTGAACCCTTCACCTATTAGCAGGGGGTGTACCCTTCACCTATTAGCAGGGGGTGAACCCTTCACCTATTAGCAGGGGGTGAACCCTTCACCTATTAGCAGGGGGTGTACCCTTCACCTATTAGCAGGGGGTGTACCCTTCACCTATTAGCAGGGGGTGTACCCTTCACCTATTAGCAGGGGGTGTACCCTTCACCTATTAGCAGGGGGTGAACCCTTCACCTATTCGCAGGGGGTGTACCCTTCACCTATTAGCAGGGGGTGTACCCTTCACCTATTAGCAGGGGGTGAACCCTTCACCTATTAGCAGGGGGTGTACCCTTCACCTATTAGCAGGGGGTGAACCCTTCACCTATTCGCAGGGGGTGTACCCTTCACCTATTCGCAGGGGGTGTACCCTTCACCTATTCGCAGGGGGTGTACCCTTCACCTATTCGCAGGGGGTGTACCCTTCACCTATTAGCAGGGGGTGTACCCTTCACTATTAGCAGGGGGTGTACCCTTCACCTATTCGCAGGGGGTGTACCCTTCACCTATTAGCAGGGGGTGTACCCTTCACCTATTAGCAGGGGGTGTACCCTTCACCTATTAGCAGGGGGTGAACCCTTCACAGAAAGGCCGCGATAACACCAGGCAGGGCCTCATAGGGAGAAGAGAAAAGGTCAACCACCAGGAGGGACGAACCACTCAGCCCTGGACCACCGGGACACACGCGCTAAGGCACACCAGGAGGGACGAACCACTCAGCCCTGGGCCCAAGGGGACCAACGCAGTGGATTTATAATACCGGGGTAGCAACGAACAGACACTGGCCAGGTCAGGTAACTGGGCGAGCATACTCCGAGCCCATTCCGCCTATTCTCAGGGGGCGTACCCTATCCAAACAAGCGTGGGGAGTACCACAACCACTGGGCAAAACCCCCTGATACTCTTAGCATATGGGCCCAGCTAAGAGTGCCAGACGGTTACCTCCAGTATCAACTCCAAATGGCACAACAGAAAATCAATACATGTACAATATCTAATGCAGGTATAAAACCATCTGCATGCCAAACAATGACCAATCCCATGACAAATCTCAAATACAGCCCGTCGGCAAAGACAAGTAAAACATGGCATCTAAAATCCAATAGGCAGTATAAATCAGTGAAAAGTGTACCTATATGTAAGATTAGGTACTACGTAGTAAATATATATCTCATACCTTTGAGGCAAGTCCTCCTATCCTCGGTAGACTGTGGCGCTTCAGGAATAGTTTCGAACTCAGCAAAATCCTCCAAATCTGAGAGTCAAACACAAGGAAGGAACCCCGTTAAAATCCAATTGGGGTCAGAAACGATATAAATTACGAACCGGGGCGAAAACGGGTCAAAATGGACCGGGTTGACTTTTGGTCAAAAAGTCAACGGGGGGCAAAGTCAACGGTCAACGGTTGACTTTGACTGACAGGTCAAAGTCAACGGTCTGGTCAAAGTCAACGATCAAAGTCAACCGTTGACTTTGACTGACCGGTTCGGGTCGGGTCGGTCTGGGTCGGGTTGGTCCGGGTCCGGGTCGGCCTGGTTCGGGTTGGTCTGACCCGAACCAACCCAATTCAACTGGGCTCGGGCCAGACCCGGCCCAAACCCAAATCGGGTCGGACCAGGCGGGTTCGACCCGAATGGGCTGGGTTGACCCAGCCTAATGGGTCGGGTCAGACTCGGCCCAATGGACCCAAGTCGAACCCGACCCAGAAGGCCAAAGGCCTGGGTCAGCCTGGCCCAACTCTGGATCGGGCTGGGCCAAGCCCAGTCGGGCCCGAGTCGGCCCTGGGCCAGAGTCAACTTGGCCTTGGGCCTGAGTCAACTCGGCCCAAAGCCCGAGTCAACTCAGCCCATGGTCGAGTTGACTCGACCGGCGACCACCGAAGGCCGGCGATACTCCGGCGACGCTCCGGCGACCAACCGACGTTCAACCCGCAGCGAAAAACACCATTTCATACCTCTTTTTCGCCGAAAATCGTTTCCAACACGTTAGTCGACTTCTCTACAATCGATTCCTACCAAAAACACGAAAAAAACAACTCTAAATCGTAGATCTAAAAAAAAAACGAAAACCCGAAACTTCTCGGGCAAAAATCGAGAGAACGAGAGGTTACCTTCGGAAAAGCCTTTCACAAACGTTGATCTACGCTTCGAGACGAACGTTTTGACACCAAAAACTCGACGAACGGAGGCGGATCGGACGTCGGCGCTTTTCTCTCCCTCGCGGCTCTCTCTCTTCTTTTCTCTCTCTCTCTCTTCTTGTTTCTGGTTCTGTCGGCAGGGAAGCAGGGATAAGGTTTCTAATAGAAACCTTATCTCTTGACATTTAATTTAATTTATTTTTATTTTTATTATTTTATTTTATATTTTATTTATTTATTTCTTTTATTTGATTTATAATAAAACCGTTTTAAGATTCGATTTCAAATTTCAATTTCTATCGGAAATTAACAAAATTAATCTCAAAATTTACACTCTAAATTACGCGAAAAATTTACCCAAATTTTTACAAAAATTAAAATTTGACGGGTTTTACACCATCCGTCGACCACCTATTCCTTGTCATCAAGAGAAATTCTCACCTTTACACCTGTCACCTACATCATACAACATAAACATTAAGCCTAATGCTTAGTAAGGGAATGTACTATACATGACATATGCATGGATGCATGGTTTTTCATAAGACATGTTCGTTTACTTGTTCTTATTCTTTTTCTTTTCGTTGACATGAATTAAGGTGGGGATCGTGCCAGGGAGTAGACCAAGTACGTGTACATAGTCCTTTCGGCCGTAATCATGATCCATCGCGTGGACAGTGACATTAGTTTTGTTGATATGGCCATACTGTCCCAACCCACACTTAATCGTTACCTTTCTTTTACGTAAATCATACATGGAAACATTTCATATGACATTGAGAAAACATGATGCATGAGGAAATCTACGTACAACATATCATCAAAACATTCATCAAGCAATTCACAACGTACATAGACATACACTAATTTTAACGAACTTCACAAACAACTAATAACTAACATCCTAGGCTACCCGACTCATTAAACCCCACAATCAAAAAATCATCATAAAAAACAACAAAAGCCTAACGTTGACACGATGTAGGGCCTTAAGGGCCGGAAACCTAGCACCCACTTACCTGGCGTCCATAGCAAGCCGTGCACCGTCCGAAAAGTCGTCTCCTCCTAGAGCATTTCGCAAATAAGGGCATTAAAATCGATTCTAAATAAACGAATCCCAAACTTAAACCAAGCTCCTAACTAAGGAAATTCTTTCCTAAAACTTCATTTTCTCCATTCGGGCATTTCATCGAGCACATTGTGCTCACCAACTTAAAAACTCCATTAATAGCTTTTCTTCAAACTAAAACAACCCCAAAATTAACCTAACAATCACACAAACACCAATAACCCATTCAATCTACCTAAATAACAACAAAGTAACCTAAATGGGTAAAATAATCGCTATCCTATTGATTTCTAACAAAATCCATAAATTTCTCACAAAACCCTAAACCAAAATTAACCCTAAAACGGAAGAGAAAACGCCGGAGGAGGAGGCGTTGATCGATCGCGGGAGAACGGCGTGAGAGGAGGAATCGCCAAAATGGAGAGCAAATTGCTCTCTGAAGACTTGCGTGAAAATGGAGAAGGGAAAAGAGAAAGATTTGTGTTTTAATAAATCAAAGCTCACAATTTACCCTTTTACCCTTTATCCAATTATTCGCCTAATTCATTATTTCGTCTATTGATTTAGTTCCTTCAAAATTCTCTTATTTCTCCAAATATTATTACTTATTCCCAGAGTTCTAACGAAACTCTCCGTTCGCAAAACGGACTTAATTTACTATTTTTACGAGTTAAAACATTATAAGCAGAAAACCGTCACTCGGCGTTACACTATACAATTAGATTTCTAAAAATTTACTTATTCTTTTAAAAATCCCCTTAAATTACTAGGATCCTAATAAAACCTCTCGCTCACAAAACGGACCTATATTTCTTATTTACGAAAATACCGTTGGAGCGAAAACCCGAAAAACTCAGGTGTTACACTTATAGTTCATCAAACACATTACTAAGTCTTAATTACACGTCGATGAAGGTTATTGGGTCCTCAATACACGTCGTTCTCGTCACTTCAAGTTAAAACCTTGAATGTGAAATGGATAACTTAGGTTCTAACCAAAAGTCATGTAACACTCAACCTCCTTTTCTTGATACGTTCAGTTCTTTTGGAACAAATCGATTGAAGTGAAGTCTCTTATACTTCATCAAACGCATTACTAAGTATTAATTACTCGTCGATGAAGGTTATTAGGTCCTCAATACACGTTGTTCTCGTCACTTCAAGTTAAAACCTTGAATGTGAAATGGATAAATTAAGTTCTAATCACAAGTCATGTAACACTCAACCTCATTTGCTTGATACGTTCAGTTCTTTTGGAACAAATCGATTGAAGTGAAGTTTCTTATACTTCATCAAACGCATTACCAAGTGTTAATTACGCGTCGATGAAGGTTATTGGGTCCACAATAAACGTCGTTCTCGTCACTTCAAGTTAAAACCTTGAATGTGAAATTGATAACTTAGGTTCTAACCAAAAGTCATGTAACACTCAACCTCCTTTTCTTGACACGTTCGGTTCTTTTGGAACAAATCGATTGAAGTGAAGTTTCTTATACTTCATCAAACGCATTACTAAGTCTTAATTTCGTCGATAAAGGTTATTGGGTCCTCAATACACGTCGTTCTTGTCACTTCAAGTTAAAACCTTGAATGTGATTTGGATAACTTAGGTTATAACCACAAGTCATGTAACACTCAACCTCATTTGCTTGAGACGTTCGGATCTTTTGGAACAAATCGATTGAAGTGAAGTCTCTTATAATTCATCAAACGCATTACTAAGTCTTAAATACGCGTCGATGAAGGTTATTGGGTTCTCAATAAACGTCGTTCTCGTCACTTTAAGTTAAAACCTTGAATGTGAAATGGATAACTTAGGTTCTAACCACAAGTCATGTAACACTCAATACGTTCAGTTCTTTTGGAACAAATCGATTAAAGTGAGTTTCTTATACTTCATCAAACGCATTACTAAGTCTTAATTACTCGTGGATGAAGGTTATTGGGTCCTCAATACACGTCGTTCTCGTCACTTCAAGTTAAAACCTTGAATGTGAAATGGATAACTTAGGTTCTAATCACAAGTCATGTAACACTCAACCTCTTTTGCTTGATACATTAAGTTCTTTTGGAACAAATCGATTGAAGTGAAGTTTCTTATACGTCATCAAACGCATTACTAAGTCTTAATGACGCGTCGATGAAGGTTATTGGGTCCACAGTACACGTCGTTCTCGTCACTTCAAGTTAAAACCTTGAATGTGAAATGGATAACTTAGGTTCTAACCACAAGTCATGTAACACTCAACCTCTTTTGCTTGATACGTTCAATTCTTTTGGAACAAATCGATTGAAGTGAAGTCTCTTATACTTCATGAAACGCATTACTAAGCCTTAATTACGCGTCGATGAAGGTTATTAGGTCCTTAATAAACGTCGTTCTCGTCACTTCAAGTTAAAAACTTGAATGTGAAATGGATAACTTAGGTTCTAACCATAAGTCATGTAACACCCAACCTCTTTTGCTTGATACGTTCAGTTCTATTGGAACAAATCGATGGAAGTGAAGTCTCTTATACTTCATCAAACGCATTACTAAGTCTTAATTACGCGTCGATGAAGGTTATTGGGTCCTCAATACACGTCGTTCTCGTCACTTCAAGTTAAATCCTTAAATGTGAATTTGATAACTTATGTTCTAACCACAAGTCATGTAACACTCAACCTCATTTGCTTGATACGTTCGGATCTTTTGGAACAAATCGTGTAATATCTGACTCGTACGGGTTTTTGAGAATATTATTATTTTAATATAAGTGGCATTTTTTGTAAATATGTCAAATCAGGTCCGTTTTACGAAGAGAAAGCGTTATTAGGATCCTATCGATTGATTGGAATTTTAAGGAAATTACAAGAATTTTCGGAGTAACAACGCTATATTTCGATTAATTACGTTTCTCGTAATGTAATTTTAGTAAAAAATAGTAAACGAGGTCCGATTTACGAACGGACAGTTTTAATAGAACCCAGATAATAAGTTGGATTTATCGGCGAAATAAGAAATTCGAAACAGTTGAAAACACGAGAGCTAGTGACGTTTAATAAAATAGAGTATTATTATTATTATTATTATTATTATTATTATTATTATTATATTTTTAAATTAAACATAAAAACAACGAAAACTCGTTGTTTTCGTTGTGTCGAGCCCGAGCCCGAGCGCGAGCGAGAACAGGGGAGAAGCGACGACGGCGACGCGGCGCCGTTCACCGACGTACATCGGCGCCTTCCGGCCAGACGGCGGCGACGAGCGTGCTTCGGCCCATCTCCGCGCGCAACCCGAACCGGTAAGCTCGGTTTTCCTCCCTGTTTTCGGTTCGATTTTGGGCCGCGAAGAACGAGCTCGATTAAGCTCTGATTTCCGGCCACTTTTGGCCGTTCTTAGCGTCAAATGGCCGAGCATAACGCCGGCTATGGTTGCCGTGCGTTTAAGTGCTCAAATTGAGCGAAAACAGTGGATGCCCGAATTGGGCATTTCGGGTTTCTTGGGTGAAACCTCGATTTTACATTTGGTTATGCTAATTGAGCGTATAGGAGGTTGATTGGTGAAGAAATTGACGAGAATTAATGGAAAACCGAAAATGGTGAAATTCTCGGCTTAGGGCAGATTCGGGTTTTTGGATTTTTGACCTAGCTAGAGTTGTTTGTTTTTAAATTCATTTTGGCGGATTGAATAGGTTATTAGAGGAGTACGTGGCCGCTAGAATCGTTCGATTCCGATAACCGGCGCGAAAGTTACGCACGTTTTAAGTTTCGGGTCGGTTTTTACCGAACCCAAATTAGTGGCCGTTTAGTTAGATTTAGTTGGATTAAAGCTTTAGGAAATTGCTTTAGTTAAGGTTTTGTTAATTTGGACGTTTAGAAGCTTAAATTAGTTTTGACGTCAATGTTGTGTTTTGCTTCAGACAAACAACGCTCGTAGACGAAGCTCAGCGTGCTACGGACGACAGGTAAGTCTCTCGTGACTTGTTTGGCCGATTGGCCTACACCATAAGATTTCTTGTTGTTCGAGGAAATTGGAGATTATAGTAAGTGTCGGGCGAATAGGTTGGGTAGTTAGGTTAATTTCTTATTAGGTTATGTTTCTATTCGTCTTGATGGTATGCACGTTCATTGTTTGTTATTGCTTTGATTATGTTTATAGTATTGCACATGTTCACGCATCATGTTTCTGAAAAGCACGAAAAAGGAATTTCTATGCATATTTTCATGAAAAGGAAAATGATAATGTAAATGTATGAATGAATGTAATCTGGTCAAGGAGGTGGCGGTGGTTCAGACATGGCTGCTTGGGGAGCATGTTTTCCCCCCGGTTAGATACGAGGGGCTATCCAATCGCAGGATGTGCCGCTCCTATCTAGCGAGAGTGAGGCCACGGTGACATTATGTAATGAAATGAAATGAAATGAATAGCGAAAAGGTAGGAAGCATGTTTTATGAACTGCACGCATAACATGCATTGCATTCACGTAGACTTACTGAGCCTTAGCTCACGACTTATTTTATGGTGTAGGTGACCTCTACACAGGTGAGGATGAGATCCCTCCACCCGAGGCATGACAGTTGAAGAAAGATGGCCCGTGGGAGTGTGCTGGGCAGTCGACGCGTAATTGACCCGTGGGGATGTAGGTATATGATTTGGGGACTTGATATGAAATGTATAGTTTGTCATATTAGGATGTTTGGGTTATTCTGGATAGAAATATGTAAGTGATAGGCGTAGGCTGTGGTAAATATTGCTATGGATAACGAAACTGTTTTGAATTTACAACTTTCTGGAACGCTTGGGACTTTCTTTTAAACAGGAGGAATGTTTGGTTTTTAAATGGATCCATGCAGTTCGTTTTCTTGGAAAATGTGTTTTGTTTACTTATGTCTCGAGTCGTTCTGAGTGAGATTATGGAGGATGTATGAGCGTCAAGAGATTTGATGTTGAATTGTATAATTGAGATGTAGATAAGAAATGATATTGTCAGGATGTGATGAATTGATGAGTGGAGGAATGATAGAAGGTTGAGTGGTTTTATGTAAACTGTTTTTATATGATAAATGAATTTTCTTTAAAGGTTTTCGAGAATGTTTTTAATTGGTTTAGAGGCTTAAAAAGGAAAATTTTATACGGGAAAAATAGGTACAGTTTTAGGGGTGTTACAAATCGATTGAAGTGAAGTCTCTTATATTTCATCAAACGCTTTACTAAGTCTTAATTACGCGTCGATGAAGGTTTTTGGGTTCTCAATACAGGTCGTTCTCGTCACTTCAAGTTAAAACCTTGAATGTGAAATGGATAACTTAGGTTCTAACCAAAAGTCATGTAACACTCAACCTCCTTTTCTTGATACGTTCAGTTCTTTTGGAACAAATCGATTGAAGTGAAGTCTCTTATACTTCATCAAACGCATTACTAAGTCTTAATTACTCGTCGATGAAGGTTATTAGGTCCTCAATACACGTTGTTCTCGTCACTTCAAGTTAAAACCTTGAATGTGAAATGGATAAATTAAGTTCTAATCACAAGTCATGTAACACTCAACCTCATTTGCTTGATACGTTCAGTTCTTTTGGAACAAATCGATTGAAGTGAAGTTTCTTATACTTCATCAAACGCATTACTAAGTGTTAATTACGCGTCGATGAAGGTTATTGGGTCCACAATAAACGTCGTTCTCGTCACTTCAAGTTAAAACCTTGAATGTGAAATTGATAACTTAGGTTCTAACCAAAAGTCATGTAACATTCAACCTCCTTTTCTTGACACGTTCGGTTCTTTTGGAACAAATCGATTGAAGTGAAGTTTCTTATACTTCATCAAACGCATTACTAAGTCTTAATTTCGTCGATGAAGGTTATTGGGTCCTCAATACACGTCGTTCTCGTCACTTCAAGTTAAAACCTTGAATGTGATTTGGATAACTTAGGTTATATTCACAAGTCATGTAACACTCAACCTCATTTGCTTGAGACATTCGGATCTTTTGGAACAAATCAATTGAAGTGAAGTCTCTTATAATTCATCAAACGCATTACTAAGTCTTAAATACGCGTCGATGAAGGTTATTGGGTTCTCAATAAACGTCGTTCTCGTCACTTTAAGTTAAAACCTTGAATGTGAAATGGATAACTTAGGTTCTAACCACAAGTCATGTAACACTCAACCTCCTTTTCTTGATACGTTCAGTTCTTTTGGAACAAATCGATTAAAGTGAAGTTTCTTATACTTCATCAAACGCATTACTAAGTCTTAATTACTCGTGGATGAAGGTTATTGGGTCCTCAATACACGTCGTTCTCGTCACTTCAAGTTAAAACCTTGAATGTGAAATGGATAACTTAGGTTCTAATCACAATTCATGTAACACTCAACCTCTTTTGCTTGATACGTTAAGTTCTTTTGGAACAAATCGATTGAAGTGAAGTTTCTTATACGTCATCAAACGCATTACTAAGTCTTAATGACGCGTCGATGAAGGTTATTGGGTCCACAGTACACGTCGTTCTTGTCACTTCAAGTTAAAACCTTGAATGTGAAATGGATAACTTAGGTTCTAACCACAAGTCATGTAACACTCAACCTCTTTTGCTTGATACGTTCAATTCTTTTGGAACAAATCGATTGAAGTGAAGTCTCTTATACTTCATGAAACGCATTACTAAGCCTTAATTACGCGTCGATGAAGGTTATTAGGTCCTTAATAAACGTCGTTCTCGTCACTTCAAGTTAAAAACTTGAATGTGAAATGGATAACTTAGGTTCTAACCATAAGTCATGTAACACTCAACCTCTTTTGCTTGATACGTTCAGTTCTATTGGAACAAATCAATTGAAGTGAAGTCTCTTATACTTCATCAAACGCATTACTAAGTCTTAATTACGCGTCGATGAAGGTTATTGGGTGCTCAATACACGTCGTTCTCGTCACTTCAAGTTAAATCCTTAAATGTGAATTTGATAACTTATGTTCTAACCACAAGTCATGTAACACTCAACCTCATTTGCTTGATACGTTCGGATCTTTTGGAACAAATCGATTGAAGTGAAGTCTCTTATATTTCATCAAACGCTTTACTAAGTCTTAATTACGCGTCGATGAAGGTTTTTGGGTTCTCAATACAGGTCGTTCTCGTCACTTCAAGTTAAAACCTTGAATGTGAAATGGATAACTTAGGTTCTAACCACAAGTCATGCAACACTCAACCTCCTTTTCTTGATACGTTCAGTTCTTTTGGAACAAATCGATTGAAGTGAAGTCTCTTATATTTCATCAAACGCATTACTAAGTCTTAATTACTCGTCGATGAATGTTATTGGGGCCTCACTTCAAGTTAAAACCTTGAATGTCAAATGGATAACTTAGGTTCTAACCACAAGTCTTGTAACACTCAACGTCTTTTGCTTGATACTATCAGTTCTTTTGGAACAAATCGATTGAAGTGAAGTCTCTTATATTGTATCAAACGCATTACTAAGTCTTAATTACTCATCGATGAAGGTTATTGGATTCTCAATAAACGTCGTTCTCGTCACTTCAAGTTAAAACCTTGAATGTGAAATGGATAACTTAGGTTCTAACCACAAGTCATGTAACACTCAACCTCCTTTTCTTGATACGTTCAGTTCTTTTGGAACAAATCGATTGAAGTGAAGTCTTTTATACTTCAACAAACGCATTACTAAGTCTTAATTTCGTCGATGAAGGTTATTGGGTCCTCAATACACGTCGTTCTCGTCACTTCAAGTTAAAACCTTGAATGTGAATTGAATAACTTAGGTCCTAACCACAAGTCATGTAACACTCAACCTCATTTGCTTGATACGTCCAGTTCGTTTGGAACAAATCGATTGAAGTGAAGTATCTTATATTTCATCAAACGCATTACTAATTATTAATTACGCGTCGATGAAGGTTATTTGGTCCACAGTACACATCGTACTCGTCACTTCAAGTTAAAACCTGGAATGTGAAATGGATAACTTAGGTTCTAACCACAAGTCATGTAACCTCAAACCTCTTTTGCTTGATACGTTCAGTTCTTTTGGAACAAATCGATTGAAGTGAAGTCTCTTATACTTCATCAAACGCATTACTAAGTCTTAATTACGCGTCGATGAAGGTTATTAGGTCCTTAATAAACGTCAATCTCGTCACTTCAAGTTAAAAACTTGAATGTGAAATGGATAACTTAGGTTCTAACCAAAACTCATGTAACACTGAACCTCATTTGCTTGATACGTTCAGTTCTTTTGGAACAAATCAATTGAAGTGAAGTCTCTTATACTTCATCAAACGCATTACTAAGTCTTAATTACGCGTCGATGAAGGTTATTGGGTCCTCAATACACGTCGTTCTCGTCACTTCAAGTTAAAACCTTGAATGTGAATTGGATAACTTAGGTTCTAACCACAAGTCATGTAACACTCAACCTCATTTGCTTGATACGTTCAGTTCTTTTGGAACAAATCGATTGAAGTGAAGTCTCTTATATTTCATCAAACGCATTACTAAGTCTTAATACGCGTCGATGAAGTTATTGGGTCCTCAATACACGTCGTTCTCGTCACTTCAAGTTAAAACTTTGAATGTGAAATGGATAACTTAGGTTCTAACCACAAGTCATGTAACACTCAACCTCCTTTTCTTGATACGTTCAGTTCTTTTGGAACAAATCGATTGAAGTGAAGTCTCTTATACTTCATCAAACGCATTACTAAGTGCTTAATTACGCGTCGATGAAGGTTATTGGGTCCACATAACGTCGTTCTCGTCACTTCAAGTTAAAACCTTGAATGTGAAATTGGATAACTTAGGTTCTAACCACAAGTCATGTAACACTCAACCTCCTTTTCTTGAACGTTCAGGTTCTTTGGAACAAATCGATTGAAGTGAAGTTCTTATACTTCATCAAACGCATTACTAAGTCTTAATTTCGTCGATGAAGGTTATTGGGTCCATCAATACACGTCGTTCTCGTCACTTCAAGTTAAAACCTTGAATGTGAATTTGGATAACTTAGGTTCTAACCACAAGTCATGTAACACTCAACCTCATTTGCTGAGACATTCGGATTCTTTTGGAACAAATCGAATTGAAGTGAAGTCTCTTATACTTCATCAAACGCATTACTAAGTCTTAATTACGCGTCGATGAAGGTTATTGGGTCTACATACACGTCGTTCTCGTCACTTTCAGTTAAAACCTTGAATGTGAAATTGGATAACTTAGGTTATAACCACAAGTCATGTAACACTCAACCTCATTTGCTTGATAGGTTCGGATCTTTTGAAACAAATCGATTGAAATGAAGTCCCTTATCCTTCATCAAACGCATTACTAAGTCTTAATTACGCGTCGATGAAGGTTATTTGGTCTACATTACACGTTGTTCTCGTCACTTCAAGTTAAAACCTTGAATGTGAATTGGATAACTTAGGTCCTAACCACAAGTCATGTAACACTCAATCTCATTTGCTTGATACGTTTAGTTCTTTTGGAACAAATCGATTGAAGTGAAGTTCTTATACTTCATCAACGCATTACTAAGTCTTAATTACGCGTCGATGAAGGTTATTGGGTCCACAGTACACGTCGTTCTCGTCACTTCAAGTTAAAACCTTGAATGTGAATTGGATAACTTAGGTCCTAACCACAAGTCATGTAACACTCAATCTCATTTGCTTGATACGTTTAGTTCTTTTGGAACAAATCGATTGAAGTGAAGTATCTTATATTTCATCAAACGCATTACTAATTCTTAATTACGCGTCGATGAAGGTTATTTGGTCCACAGTACACATTGTTCTCGTCACTTCAAGTTAAAACCTTGAATGTAAATTGGATAACTTAGGTCCTAACCACAAGTCATATAACACTCAACCTCCATTTCTTGAAACGTTAAGTTCTTTTGGAACAAATCGAATGAAGTAAAGTCTCTTATACTTCATCAAACGCATTACTAAGTCTTAATTACGCGTCGATTAAGGTTTTTGGTCCACAGTACACGTTGTTCTCGTCAATTCAACTTAAAACCTTGAATGTGAATTGGATAACTTAGGTTCTAACCGCAAGTTATGTAAAACTCAACCTCATTTGCTTGATACGTTCAGTTCTTTTAGAACAAATCGATTGAAGTGAAGTCTCTTATACTTCATCAAACGCATTACTAAGTCTTAATTACGCGTCGATGAAGGTTATTGGGTCCACAGCACACGTCATTCTGGTCAATTCAAGTTAAACCTGCAATGTGAATTGGATAACTTAGGTTCTAACACAAGTCATGTAACACTCACCTCATTTGCTTGATACGTTCAGTTCTTTGAACAAATCCATTGAAGTGAAGTCTCTTATACTTTATCAAACGCATTACTAAGTCTTAATTACGCGTCGATGAAGGTTATTGGTTCCACAGTACACGTCGTCTCGTCAATTAAAGTTAAAACATTGAATGTGAATTGGATAACATAGGTTCTAACCACAAGTCATGTAACACTCAACCTCATTTGCTTGATACGTTAAGTTCTTTTAGAACAAATCGATTGAAGTGAAGTCTCTTGTACTTCATCAACGCTTACTTAGACTTAATTACGCGTCGATGAGGTTATTTGGGTCCACAGTACACGTCATTCTCGCACATTCAAGTTAATACATTCAATGTGAATTGGATAACTTAGGTTCTAACCACAAGTCATGTAACACTCAACCTCATTTGCTTGATACGTTAAGTTCTTTTAGAACAAATCAATTGAAGTGAAGTCTCTTGTACTTCATCAAACGCATTACTTAGACTTAATTACGCGTCGATGACGGTTATTGGGTCCACAGTACATGTCGTTCTCGCACATTCAAGTTAATACATTCAATGTGATATGGATAACTTATGTACTAACCACAAGTCATGTAACACTCAACCTCATTTGCTTGATACGTTCATTTCTTTTGGTACAAATCGATTGAAGTGAAGTCTCTTATACTTCATTAAACGCATTGCTAATTCTTAATTACGCGTCGATGAAGATTATTGGGTCCTCAATACACGTCATTCTCGTCACTTCAAGTTAAATCCTTGAATGTGAATTGGATAACTTATGTTCTAACCAAAATGTCATGTAACACTCAACCTCATTTGCTTGATACGTTCAGTTCTTTTGGAACAAATCGATTGAAGTGAAGTCTCTTATACTTCATCTAACGCATTACTAAGTCTTAATTGCGCGTCGATGAAGGTTATTGGGTGCACTGTACACTTCGTTCTCGTCACTTCAAGTTAAATTCTTGAAAGTGAATTGGATAACTTATGTTCTAACCACAAGTCATGTAACACTCAACCTCATTTGCTTGATACGTTCGTTACTTTTGGAAAAAATCGATTGAAGTGAAGTCTCTTATACTTCATCAAGCGCATTAAGTAAGTCTTAATGTACGCGTTCGATGAAGGTTATTGGGTCCACAGTACACTCGTTCTCATCAATTCAAGTTAAAACCTTGAATGTGAATTGGATAACTTAGGTTCTAACCACAAGTCATGTAACACTCAACCTCATTTGCTTGATACGTTCAGTTCTTTTGGAAGAAATCGATTGAAGTGAAGTTGCTTATACTTCATCAAACGCATTACTAAGTCTTAATTACGCGTACGATGAAGGTTATTGGTCTCCACAGTAACAGTCGTTCTCGTCACTTCAAGTTAAAACCATTGAATGTGAAATTGGATAACTTAGGTTCTAAACCACAAGTCATGTAACACTCAACCTCCATTTCTTGATACGTTCAGTTCTTTTGGAACAAATCAGATGAAGTGAAGTCTGTATACTTCATCAAACGCATTACTAAGTCTTTAATACTCGTCGATGAGGGTTATTGGGTCTCAATACACGTCGTTCTCGTCATTCAAGTTAAAACCTTGAATGTGAATTGCTAACTTAGGTTCTAACCACAAGTCATGTAACACTCACCTCATTTGCTTGATACGTTCAGTTCTTTTGGAATCAAATCGAATTGAAGTGAAGTTTCTTATACTTCATCAAACGCATTACTAAGTCTTAATTACGCGTCGATGAAAGGTTATTGGGTCCACAGTACACGCGTCTCGTCACTTCAATGTTAAAACCTTGAATGTGAATTGGATAACTTAGGTTCTAACCACAAGTCATGTACACTCAACCTCACTTTGCTTGATACGTTCAGTTCTTTGGAACAAATCGATTGAAGTGAAGTCTCTTATACTTCATCAAACGCATTACTAAGTCTTAATTTAGCGTCGATGAAGGTTATTGGGTCAAAAGTACACGTCGTTCTCGTCACTTCAAGTTAAGACCTTAAATGTGATTTGGATAACTTAGGTGATAACCACAAGTCATGTAACACTCAACCTCATTTGCTTGATACGTTCAGTTCTTTGGAACAAATCGATTGAAGTGAAGTCTCTTATATTTCACCAAATGCATTTCTAAGTCCTAATTACGCGTCGATGAAGGTTATTGGGTCCACATTACAAATCGTTCTCGTCACGTCAAGTTAAAACCTTGAATGTGAATTGGATAACTTAGGTTCTAACCACAAGTCATGTAACACTCAACCTCATTTGCTTGATACGTTCAGTTCTTTTGGAACAAATCGATTGAAGTGAAGTCTCTTATACTTCATCAAACGCATTACTAAGTCTTAATTACGCGTCGATGAAGGTTATTGGGTCCACAGCACACGTCATTCTGGTCAATTCAAGTTAAAACCTTCAATGTGAATTGGATAACTTAGGTTCTAACCACAAGTCATGAACACTCAACCTCATTTCTTGAAACGTCAGTTCTTTTGGAACAAATCGAATGAAGTAAAGTCTCTTATACTTCATCAAACGCATTACTAAGTCTTAATTACGCGTCGATTAAGGTTTTGGGTTCCACAGTACACGTCGTTCTCGTCACTTCAAAGTTAAAACCTTGAATGTGAATTGGATAACTTAGGTTCTAACCACAGTATGTAACACTCAACCTCATTTTCTTGATACGTTCAGTTCTTTTGGAACAAATCGATTGAAGTGAAGTCTCTTATACTTCATCAAACGCAGTACTAAGTCTTAATTACGCGTCGATGAAGGTTATTGGGTCCACAGTACACTGTCGTTCTCGGTCAATTCAAGTTAAACCTTGAATGTGAATTGGATAACTTAGGTTCTAACCACAAGTTCATGTAACACGCTACCTCATTTGCTTGATACGTTCAGTTCTTTTAGAACAAATCGATTGAAGTGAAGTCTCTTATACTTTATCAAACGCATTACTAAGTCTTAATTACGCGTCGATGAAGGTTATTGGTTCCACAGTACACGTCGTCTCGTCAATTAAAGTTAAAACATTGAATGTGAATTGGATAACATAGGTTCTAACCACAAGTCATGTAACACTCAACCTCATTTGCTTGATACGTTAAGTTCTTTTAGAACAAATCGATTGAAGTGAAGTCTCTTGTACTTCATCAAACGCATTACTTAGACTTAATTACGCGTCGATGAAGGTTATTGGGTCCACAGTACACGTCATTCTCGCACATTCAAGTTAATACATTCAATTGAATTGGATAATTGATTTGAATTGGATAACTTAGGGTTCTAACCACAAGTCATGTAACACTCAACCTCATTTGCTTGATACGTTCATTTCGTTTTGGGAAGAAATCGATGGAAAGTGAAGAATCTCTTATACTTCATCAAACGCATTAACTAAGTCGTAATTTCGCGTCGATGCAAGGGTATTGGGTCCACAGTACACGTCGTTCTCCGTCATTTCAAGTTAAAACCTTGAATGGGAATTGGATAACTTAGGTTCTACTCGCCAAGTCTGTAACACTCAACCTCTATTCTTGAAACGTTCAGTTCTTTTGGAACAAATCCGAAGGAAGTCAAGTCTCTTATACTTCATCAAACGCATTACTAAGTCTTAATTACGCGTCGATGAAGATTATTGGGTCCTCAATACACGTCATTCTCGTCACTTCAAGTTAAATCCTTGAATGTGAATTGGATAACTTATGTTCTAACCAAAATGTCATGTAACACTCAACCTCATTTGCTTGATACGTTCAGTTCTTTTGGAACAAATCGATTGAAGTGAAGTCTCTTATACTTCATCTAACGCATTACTAAGTCTTAATTGCGCGTCGATGAAGGTTATTGGGTGCACGGTACACTTCGTTCTCGTCACTTCAAGTTAAATTCTTGAAAGTGAATTGGATAACTTATGTTCTAACCACAAGTCATGTAACACTCAACCTCATTTGCTTGATACGTTCATTACTTTTGGAAAAAATCTATTGAAGTGAAGTCTCTTATACTTCATCAAGCGCATTAGTAAGTCTTAATGTCGCGTTGATGAAGGTTATTGGGTCCACAGTACACGTCGTTCTCATCAATTCAAGTTAAAACCTTGAATGTGAATTGGATAACTTAGGTTCTAACCACAAGTCATGTAACACTCAACCTCATTTGCTTGATACGTTCAGTTCTTTTGGAAGAAATCGATTGAAGTGAAGTTGCTTATACTTCATCAAACGCATTACTAAGTCTTAATTACGCGACGGTGAAGGTTATTGGCTCCACAGTAGACATCGTTCTCGTCACTTCAAGTTAAAACCATGAATGTGAATTGGATAACTTAGGTTCTAACCACAAGTCATGTAACACTCAACCTCCATTTCTTGAAACGTTCAGTTCTTTTGGAACAAATCAAATGAAGTAAAGTCTGTTATACTTCATCAAACGCATTACTAAGTTTTAATAACGCGTCGATGAAGGTTATTGGGTCCACAGTACACGTCGTTCTCGTCAATTCAAGTTAAAACCTTGAATGTGAATTGGATAACTTAGGTTCTAACCACAAGTCATGTAAAACTCAACCTCATTTGCTTGATACGTTCAGTTCTTTTGGATCAAATCGATTGAAGTGAAGTGTCTTAAACTTCATCAAACGCATTACTAAGTCTTAATTACGCGTCGATGAAAATTATTGGGTCCACAGTACACGGCGTTCTCGTCACTTCATGTTAAAACCTTGAATGTGAATGGATAACTTAGGTTCTAACCACAAGTCATGTAACACTCAACCTCATTTGCTTGATACGTTCAGTTCTTTTGGAACAAATCGATTGAAGTGAAGTCTCTTATACTTCATCAAACGCATTACTAAGTCTTAATTACGCTACGATGAAGGTTATTGGGTCCACAGTACACGTCGTTCTCGTCACTTCAAGTTAAAACCTTGAATGTGAATTGGATAACTTAGGTTATAACCACAAGTCATGTAACACTCAACCTCATTTGCTTGATACGTTCAGTTCTTTTGGAACAAATCGATTGAAGTGAAGTCTCTTATACTTCATCAAACGCATTACTAAGTCTTAATTTCGCGTCGATGAAGGTTATTGGGTCCACAGTACACGTCGTTCTCGTCACTTCAAGTTAAAACCTTGAATGTGAATTGGATAACTTAGGTTCTACTCGCAAGTCATGTAACACTCAACCTCTATTTCTTGAAACGTTCAGTTCTTTTGGAACAAATCGAATGAAGTCAAGTCTCTTATACTTCATCAAACGCATTACTAAGTCTTAATTACGCGTCGATGAAGGTTATTGGGTCCACAGTACACGTCGTTCTCGTCACTTCAAGTTAAAACCTTGAATGTGAATTGGATAACTTAGGTTCTAACCGCAAGTCATGTAACACTCAACCTCTATTTCTTGAAACGTTCAGTTCTTTTGGAACAAATCGAATGAAGTCAAGTCTCTTATACTTCATCAAATGCATTACTAAGTCTTAGTTACTCGTCGATGAAGGTTATTGGGTTCTGAATACACGTCGTTCTCATCACTTCAAGTTAAAACCTTGAATGTGAAATGGATAACTTAGGTTCTAGCCACAAGTAACGTAACACTCAACCTTCTTTTCTTGATACGTTCGGATCTTTTGGAACAAATCGATTGATGTGAAGTCTCTTATACTTCATCGAACGCATTACTAAGTCTTAATTACGCGTTGATGAAGGTTATTTGGTTCTGAATACATGTCGTTCTCCTCACTTCAAGTTAAAACCTTGAATGTGAAATGGATAACTTAGGTTCTAACCACAAGTAACGTAACACTCAACCTCCTTTTCTCGATACGTTCAGTTCTTTTGGAACAAATCGATTGAAGTGAAGTCTCTTATACTTCATCGAACGCATTACTAAGTCGTAATTACGCGTCGATGAAGGTTATTGGGTCCACAGTACACGTCGTTCTCGTCACGTCAAGTTAAAACCTTAATTGTGATTTGGATAACTTATGTTATAACCACAAGTCATGTCACACTCTACCTCATTTGCTTGATACGTTCCGTTCTTTTGGTAAAAATCGATTAAAGTGAAGTCTCTTATACTTCATCAAACGCATTACTAAGTCTTAATTACTCGTCGATGAAGGTTATTGGGTCCTCAATGCACGTCGTTCTCGTCCCTTCAAGTTAAAACCTTGAATGTGAACTGGATAACTTAGGTCATAACCACAAGTCATGTAACACTCAACCTCATTTGCTTGATACGTTCAGTTATTTTGGAACAAATCGATTGAAGTGAAATCTCTTATACTTCATCAAACGAATTACTAAGTCTTAATTACGCGTCGATGAAGGTTATTGGGTCCACAGTACACGTCGTTCTCGTCACGTCAAGTTAAAACCTTAAATGTGATTTGGATAACTTAGGTTATAACCACAAGTAAATGTCACACTCAACCTCATTTGCTTGATACGTTCCATTCTTTTGGTAAAAATCAATTGAAGTGAAGTCTCTTATACTTCATCAAACGCATTACTAAGTCTTAATCACGCGTCGATGAAGGTTATTGGGTCCTTAATACACGTCGTTCTCGTCACTTCAAGTTAAATCCTTGAAAGTGAATTGGATAACTTATGTTCTAACCACAAGTCATGCAACACTCAACCTTATTTGCTTGATACGTTCAGTTCTTTTGGATAAAATCGATTGAAGTGAAGTCTCCTATACTTTATCTAACGCATTACTATGTCTTAATTACGCGTCGATGAATTTTATTGGGTCCACAGTACACGTCGTTCTCGTCACTTTAAGTTAAAACCTTGAATGTGATTTGGATAACTTAGGTTATAACCACAAGTCATGTAACACTCAACCTCATTTGCTTGATACATTCAGTTCTTTTGGAACAAATTGATTGAAGTAAAGTCTCTTATATTTCATCAAACGCATTACTAAGTCTGAATTACGCGTAGATGAAGGTTATTGGGTCCTCAATACACGTCGTTCATGTCACTTCAAGTTAAAACCTTGAATGTGAAATGGATAATTTAGGTTCTAACCACAAGTCATGTAACACTTAACCTCCATTTCTTGAAACGTTCAGTTCTTTTGGAATAAATCGATTGAAGTAAAGTCTCTTATACTTCATTAAACGCATTACTATGTCTTAATTACGCGTCAATGAAGTATATTGGGTACTCATTACAAGTCGTTCTCCTCACATCAAGTTAAATCCTTGAATGTGAAATGGATAACTTAGGTTCTAACCACAAGTCATGTAACACTCAACCTCATTTGCTTGACACGTTCAAATCTTTTGGAACAAATCGATTGAAGTAAAGTCTCTTATACTTCAACAAACGCATTACTAAGTCTTAATAACTCGTCGATGAAGGTTATTGGGTCCTCAATACACGTCGTTCTCGCCCCTTCAAGTTAAAATCTTGAATGTGAAATGGATAACTTAGGTTCTAACCACAAATCATGTAACACTCAACCTCATTTGCTTGATACCTTCAGTTCTTTTAGAACAAATCGATTGAAGTGAAGTCTCTTATACTTCATCAAACGGATTACTAAGTCTTAATTACGCGTCGCTGAAGGTTATTGGGTCCACAGTACACGTCGTTCTTGTCATTTCAAGTTAAAACCTTGAATGTGAAATGGATAACTTAAGTTCTAACCACAAATCATATAATACTCAACCTCATTTGCTTGATACGTTTAGTTCTTTTGGAACAAATCGATTAAAGTTAACTCATTTATACTTCATCAAACGCATTACTAAGTCTTAATTACGCGTCGATGAAGATTATTGGGTCTACAGTACATTTCATTCTCGTCACTTCAAGTTAAAAACTTGAATGTGAATTGGATAACTTAGGTTTTAACCACAAGTCATGTAACACTCAACCTCATTTGCGTGATACGTTCAGATCTTTTGGAGCAAATCGATTGAAGTAAAGTCTCTTATACTTCATCAAACGCATTACTAAGTCTGAATTACGCGTCGATGAAGGTTATTGGGTCCTCAATACACGTCGTTCTCGTCACATCAAGTTAAATCCTTGAAGGGTAATTGGATAACTTAGGTTTTAACCACAAGTCATGTAACCCTCAACCTCATTTGCTTGATACGTTCAGTACTTTTGGAACAAATCGATTCAAGTGAAGTCTCTTATACTTCATCAAACACATTACTATGTCTTAGTTACGCGTCGATGAAGGTTATTGGGTCCACAGTACACGTCGTTCTCGTCTCTTCAAGTTAAAACCTTGAATGTTATTTGGATAACTTAGGTTATAACCACAAGTCATGTAACACTCAAGCTCATTTGCATGATACGTTTAGTTCTTTTGGAACAAATCGATTGAAGTGAAGTCTCTTATACTTCATCAAACGCATTACTAAGTCTTACTTATGCGTCGATGAAGGTTATTGGGTCCTTAATACACGTCATTCTCGTCACTTCAAGTTAAATCTTCGAATGTGAATTGGATAACTTATGTTCTAACCACAAGTCATGTAACACCAACCTCATTTGCTAGATACGTTCAGTTCTTTTAAAACAAATCGATTGAAGTGAAGTCTCTTATAATTCATTAAATGCATTACTAAGTCTTAATTACGCGTCGATGAAGGTTATTGGGTCCACAGTACACGTTGTTCTCGTCACGTCAAGTTAAAACCTTAAATTTGATTTGGATAACTTAGGTTATAACCACAGCTTTACTAAGGATGGACGAAGTATTACTCTAGCTCCGCTACCACCCCATCAAGTTTTCGAAGAGCAATGCCAAATTAAAAAATCAGTCACAGCTAATACAACACAATGTGAGAGTGAGCATGAGAGTTCAAAAGAAAGTGAGAGAGAAGAGAGAAAATGTGAGACGAAGAGGGAAAAGAGTCAGGTTCCACTTGAAAAAAAAAAGGCAGTGAATTTCCTTGCAAAAGGGAGAGAGATTAAGAGTGCCTTCAAATCTGAAAAAACAATGATGTTGATCTTGTACAAAGAGGCTTATTTCTTAACAACTAATCCTAATAATCCTTTGCCTACTGTAGCAGTTGCTCTTTTGCAGGAATTTGAAGATGTCTTTCCTGAGGAAACACCACCAGGATTACCACCAATAAGAGGCATTGAGCATCGAATTGATTTCATTCCAGGAGCTACCATTCCTAATCGACCCGCCTATTGAAGTAATCCAGAAGAAACAAAGGAACTTCAAAGGCAAGTTGAAGAGCTGCTAGCCAAAGGACACGTTCGAGAAAGCATGAGTCCATGTGCGGTTCCTCTCTTGTTGGTCCCCAAGAAAGATGGAACTTGGAGAATGTGCGTCGATTGCCGAGCAATCAATAAAATCACGGTAAAGTATCGACATCCTATACCTCGACTAGATGACATGCTAGATGAATTGAATGGTTCCATTATCTTTTTGAAGATTGATTTAAAAAGTGGTTATCATCAAATTCAGATGCAAGAAGGTGATGAATGGAAAACTGCTTTCAAAACAAAACATGGCTTGTATGAGTGGCTAGTAATGCCTTTCGGGTTGACTAACGCACCAAGTACTTTTCTGCGTTTAATGAATCATGTTTTGCGTGCTTATATTGGAAAATTTGTTGTTATTTATTTTGATGATATTCTAGTTTACAGCAAACACTTGAATGAACATATTGAACACCTGAGATGTGTGCTTAATGTTTTGAAATATGAAAAGTTGTTTGCTAACTCTAAAAAGTGCAGCTTTTGCAAAGACAAGGTTGAGTTTCTTGGTTTTGTTGTAAGTTCCAAAGGTGTGGAAGTAGATGAAGAGAAAGTAAAGGCTATCAAAGATTGGCCCACGCCCACTAACATCACTGAAGTTAGAAGTTTCTATGGTTTGGCTAGATTCTATCGAAGGTTTGTTCCAAACTTCAGCACCATTGCTGCTCCATTGACGGAAATTATCAAGAAAAGTGTTGGGTTCAAATGGGGTGATTCACAAGAAAAGGCTTTCAACACCTTAAAAGAAAAGTTAAGTATTGCTCCTTTACTTCTCTTACCAGATTTTTCCAAAACCTTTGAAATCGAATGTGATGCTTCCGGTATTGGTATAGGTACCGTACTCATGCAAGACAAGAGACCCATTGCCTATTTCAGTGAGAAACTTAATGGAGCTGCTTTGAATTACTCCACCTATGACAAAGAACTTTATGCATTGGTGAGAGCTCTAGAAACTTGGCAACATTACTTGTGGTCTAAGGAATTTGTCATTCATACCGACCATGAATCATTGAAGCACTTAAAGGGTCAAGGTAAGTTGAATCGAAGACATGCTCGCTGGATTGAATTTATTGAAATGTTTCCATATACCATCCAATACAAACAAGGTAAAGACAATATTGTAGCTGATGCTTTATCTCGAAGGTATGTTCTTCTTTCTACTCTTTCCACTAAATTTTTAGGTTTTGAGCACATCAAAGAATTATACCCAAAGGATCCTGACTTTTCAACTTGGTTTGAAGCCACAGAAACAAAACCTTTTGAAAAATTTTACAAACAAGAAGGATATTTGTTTCGGGAAAATAAACTTTGCATTCCACAATGTTCTTTGCGTGAATTGCTTGTTCGAGAGTCACATGGGGGGGGGGGGGGGGTCTTATGGGGCATTTTGGGATTCTTAAGACCTTAGAAATTTTGAAAAAACATTTCTTTTGGCCACAAATGAAGAGGGATGTAGAGAGAATTTATAATAGATGCATAACTTGTAGAAAACCAAATCTAGAGTAAAACTGATGCGAACCCTTTGAGTGCAAACCCTTAGAACCCTCACAAGATGAAAAAGAACCCCAGAAACTAAGAAATAGAGTAGGTGATCGAAGAGAAACCTGTAGGAAACTATGTCCTAAAAACCTCAACTCCTAAATGAAACAACAAGTTGATCAATTCTTGCTGAGTTTGGTTTGGTTCATTCAAGAACAAAGAGGAGAATACTCTCACAATGCATTCACCAAAAATAATAGCTTCTTTTACAAAGATAAACTTGCCCCTTTTATAGTAGGCATAAAAGAAACCTAAAATAACCCAAAAATAGCCCAAATTTGTTTGGCCCATTAACACAAGTCTTTGGGCATGGAAAAACACTAAAAATAATAAACTTGAACTAAGAAAGCCAAATACCAAATCGGCCCATAAAGTAATATATCTTCTCAAGCTGAATTCTCTTCATTTAAGGCTTCGATAAGTGTGTAATAATGTTGAAAGCTTCCTTCTTCATTTTGAGCAATTTTTTCAACATAAAGTAAGTTTTGAATAGCCTTTTGAAATGCTTTAGCTCGAGCTCTTGTCAATGGACCTTGTGGTAGTTGTATTGAATCCTCTTTAGCCATTGATGTATCCTCTTGATTTTCTTCTATAGAATCCACCTCTTCAAGCCTATCATTCCCTCCCTCCTCAAAAGGATTCGACCTCGAATCAGATCCTACATCAAAGGGAGATAAATCAGCAACATTAAAAGTAGAAGAAATGTTATGTTCGCCTCGTAGATCCAATGAGTAAGCATTGTCGTTGATCCTTTTCAAAACTTGGAATGGTCCGTCGCCACGTGGAGCTAATTTTGATCGCCTTTTTTTGGTAAACCTTTCCTTTCTCATATGCACCCAAACCCAATCACCCGGTTCAAAAACAACTTTTTTTCTTCCTTTATTAACTTGAGCAGCAACTTGTTTGTTTCTTTTCTCAATGTGCTCATTAACTTTTGCATGGATGCGTTTCACAAGTTCTGCCTTCTTTTTTCCATCCAGACTACTCAATTCATTCACAGGTATCTCAATCAAATCCAAAGGAGTTAGTGGATTAAAACCATATACGATTTCAAAAGGTGAAAAATGTGTTGTGCTATGAACAGTTCTGTTATATGAAAATTCAACCAATGGCAACATTCTTCCCAAGACTTCAAGTTCTTACCTACAACACTGCGCAATACCTGTATGAGTGTTCGATTAACAACCTTAGTTTGTCCATCCGTTTGAGGAAGACACGTTGTAGAAAAGAGAAGTTTAGTCCCTAACTTACCCCATAAAACCTTCCAAAAGTAACTTAGAAATTTCACATCTCTATCTGATACAATAGACTTAGGAACACCATGTAAACGCACAATATCTCGAAAGAAAAGATTTGCAATATGTGTAGCATCATCAGTCTTGTGACAAGCAATGAAATGTGACATTTTGCTAAATCTATCCACAACCACAAAAACAGAATCATGTCCATTTCTAGATCTAGGCAATCCCAAAACAAAATCCATACTAATATGCATCCATGGCTCACTAGGAACAGGGAGTAGAGTATATAAACCATGAGGTTGAATATTAGATTTTGCCTTTCTACATGTCACACAACAATCACAAAAACGTACAACATCTCTTTTCATTTTTGGCCAATAAAAATGCTCATTTAAAATGTCAAGTGTACGTTTAGTTCCAAAATGACCCATCAAACCTCCACAATGAGCTTCATGCACTAATAACTCACGCATAGAACTTACTGGAATGCAAAGTTTATTTTTCTTAAACAAAAACTTATCATGCTTATAGAATTTCCCAAATCCACCTTTACTACATAAACCATATACTTTAGCAAAATCCAAATCATTCTCATATAGATCAATTAAATGTGAGAACCCCATCATTTTAGCACTCAACGAATTCAATAGAGCGTACCTGCGAGAAAGTGCATCTGCCACAACATTCTCCTTGCCTTGTTTATACTTTATTACATATGGAAACGTCTCTATAAACTGCATCCACCTTGCATGTCTTTTGTTTAACTTATTTTGACTTTTCAAATGCCGCAAGGATTGATGATCAGTGTGGATAATGAACTCCTTGGGCCATAAATAATGCTGCCATGTTTCCAAAGATCGAACCAATGCATATAACTCTTTATCGTATGTTGGATAATTCAATGCAGCTCCACTTAACTTCTCACTAAAGTAAGCTATAGGACGCTTTTCTTGTATTAACACAGCTCCAATTCCAACACCTGAAGCATCACACTCAAGCTCAGAAGCAACAGAAAAGTTAGGCAACGCTAGAACGGGTGGAGTACACAATTTTTCTTTTACTAATTCAAAAGACTTACTTTGTTCTTCTCCCCAATAAAAATCAACATTCTTTTTAATAACTTCAGTGAGGGGTGCGTAGCAATGGTGCTAAAGTTCTTAACAAAACGCCTATAAAATGAAGCCAAACCATGAAAACTTCTTACCTCCTTGATTGACTTAGGTGTTGGCCAATCCATGATTGCCTTAATCTTTTCCTTGTCTACCTTTATACCATCAACACTAATCACATAACCAAGGAAAACAACACTATCCAAACAGAACACACACTTTTGAAGGTTAGCATACAATTTTTGTTCTCTAAGAACATCAAGTACACATTTAACATGTTTAGCATGCTCATCAACAGATCGACTATAAATCAATATATTATCAAAATACACAACAACAAACTTCCCAATGAATGCTCTTAAAACATAATTCATTAAATGCATGAAAGTGCTAGGTGCATTTGTTAAACCAAAAGGCATAACTAGCCATTCATACAAGCCAAACTTTGTTTTAAATGCTGTTTTCCATTCATCTCCTTCTCTCATCCTAATTTGATGATATCCACTTTTAAGATCGATTTTACTAAAAATGTTTGCATCATGCAACTCATCTAACAAGTCATCTAAACGAGGTATGGGATAGCGATACTTTACCGTGATGTTGTTTATAGCTCTGCAATCAACACACATTTGCCAACTCCCATCTTTTTTGGAACTAGAAGAACTGGTACTGCACATGGGCTCATACTCTCTCTGTAACACCCGACGTTTCGGCCAGGTGATTTTCTGACCATTTTCATTGTCACCCTCTTATTTAACCTTTATGATTTAAATTTGATGTTAAGACAAATTTATTACAAGTTGAGTAAAACTAGGTTGGGTGGCAGAATTGTAATTAAGATTGATGGATTAAGTATAAATAGAAAAAGGAAACCTTAAATCTCATTTAAACCTCACTGTAGCCGACACCCCTTCTCTCGGCGATTTCTTCTCTCCCGAGCTCCTGCTCTCTGTTACCGGCGTTCTCCCTCACTGACGACTATTTTCAGCCTGCATTTTCTCTGCAAGTTCGTACCCGAGGTATGCAATAGACAATGTAGCTATCTGTTAGTTTATCAGCTCTGTTTTCAGCTCAGCATCTGAACTTGGAGTTTATCAATGGCCATGCCGTTTTAGAACATTTTAGAATCCGAGAGTAGTAATGTCAACCCGAGTAGATTCTGGTCATTTTAAGTAACCTAACTCAGATTTAATCAATAGTAGAACCTCTTTGTTCTATTTTGGATTTCAGATTCTGCACAGAGCTTTAGACTAAGGATTCGGAGATGACTCTAGCTATTAGATTCTAGGATGACCTATGATTAGAACTTTTAGGATTTTATTTAACTACTGTAATGTACATGTTTTAGGTGAAGAAGTTTAAAGGAAAGAAGCTCGGATTGCTAAGGAATCCAGGTAAGTGAATGTGTTAAGATTTCCGGCCACTAGGGCCCTACACCGCAAGGGTATTAGGAAATCACTGAAATGTTAACTTGTTGACTATGATTTGTTATTTCCACGACATGAAGAAGTTGTGTAAGTAAATGTAAAGTTACAGGATGTTCTACTTGTCCTTATGGTATGACTTTTCTCTGTGAACCTCATGTCTATGTATTATGCCCACGTTTATGATTAAGTAGAGAATATGAAAAGTAAATGTAACCATAATTAAGTGCAGAACGGGGAAAAGACTATGCTATGTATGACTCGCGAATTCTCCCACTGGTGGAGGCCGAGTAATGATATGTATGACTCGCGAAATCTCCCACTGGTGGAGGCCGAGTAATGATATGTATGACTCGCGAAATCTCCCACTGGTGGAGGCCGAGTTAATGATATGTATGGCTCGCGAATTCTCCCACTGGGGAGGCCGAGTGATGTATCATGATTGCCGCGATAGGCAAATGATTATGTACGACTGCCGCGATAGGCAAATGACTATGTACCCCAGTCTTCCTCCCTCGTTCCCTGCCTTAATACATGTTATGTAAAGGATAAAGATGAACATGAATGAAGAATGGTTTATGAACTTGTGTCCCTTTAAATTGTGTACTCATGTATATCTGTCAGCATGCATTCCTTACTAAGCATTAGGCTTATAGTTAAACCTTATGGTGTAGGTGAAGAAGGTTCAGGTGAGGATGTTATGTTCAAAGAGGATGCTTAAGGTTGGTTGCTGGAGGATGCTCAAGGTGACAGTGCGGGACTGGAGAGGCAATTTATGACCCCTGGTTAAGACTCTTATGTTACAGTATGTTAAAGAATATGGTAGTTTAAGTAGGATGAGATTATTTAAAACGTTGAGCTTTGAAACTGTCTAGTGGATCATTGAGTCAGGGAATGATTATATAGATTTATAAATGGTCAGTTGCTTAAGTCTTCCGCTATATGCATTTTGAATGAGTTGTGTTTTCTTTCTGTTGGAAGGAGTCATTTGATGATTTAGAGTTCTCTACCGTAAGACGGGAGCTGGAAGAGGTAGTCTTCCGGCTGACGTCATCGGCAGATGCCGAAGGGTAGATGTTTGTTGGTTTAGTCTTCCGGCTGACGTCATCCGCTGTATGAGTTTTAATGAATCTGTGGTTTATTCTGTTGGTGTCCCGGTATTAAGTTTGAAGTTATGATGTTTGTGCTACCGGTAGACGAAATGTATTTGTCTACCGGAAGGTGCGAGTGTTATTATGGAGTTTAGGAATCGGTAGATGAAGTTTGCTTGTCTACCGGAAGAAGAAGATGTTAGGTTAATGTTTAGTAGTCGGTAGATGAAAGTACTTGTCTATCGGCAGGAGATGTGTTATTTTGAAGTGTAGAAATCGACAGGAGGATTGTGATGGGAGTCGGGTAAGTCTGTCTTCCGGAGGACGTCATCGGAAGAGGAAAAGTATTTGTCTTCCGGCTGACGTCATCAGCAGACGATATGCCATCGGCAGATGTTGTGTGTTGCCATCGGTAGATGTAGTGCCACGTCATCGGCAGATGATGTGAGTTAATCTATCGGAAGATGTAGTATAAATGTCATCGGCAGATGTTGTGTGTTGCCATCGGCAGATGTAGTGCCACGTCATCGGCAGATGATGTGAGTTAATCTGTCGGAAGATGTAGTTGTCTTAAGCCATCGGCAGATGATGACAATGTCTGTTATCTGGCGATCGGTATGAGTAGTGAGTTAAGTTACCGGAAGATGTGATGCCACGTCATCGGCAGATATAGAGTATTTGCCATCGGCAGATGAGAGCATCGTCTATTGTTCTCTCATCGGCAGATGTAGGTGGCTTCCGTTGTATAATTGAACGGTGTTTTAATTGGTCACACGAGTTGCACGTGACTGTCGGCAGATGCAAATATGTGTGCCTGCCGATAGATGTTTAATGAATCATGTGAGATGCACGTGCTGACCGGTAGAACAACTAGATGTTTGTCGTTTAGCGATCGGCAGGAGTGAAAGCTAAACGCGGTTATTCAGCGAATTTAAGTTAAGATGAGATATGATATAAGTCTGAAAAAAAAGCAAGGGTATATTACGATTACAGAGGTATAAAAGTACGGATAAGTTTAAAGGAAAGTCATGACACGTGACGATCCTCCCCGGGTCGTTACACTCTCGTACGAATCCTTTAGTCATTAGTTCTTCCACTTGTCTCTGCAATTCTTTTGTCTCCTCTGGATTACTTCGATAAGCTGGACGATTAGGAATAACAGCTCCTGGAACAAAATCTATATGGTGCTCGATACCCCTTACGGGTGGTAATACAGCCGGCGTATCTTCAGGAAACACATCTTCATAATCCTGTAACAAAGAAACAAAGACACTAGGCAAGCAAGAAACATCAAAAGTTAGATAATTCTCCTTAGGCACTAAGAGTAAGATATGATGCCTTGCCACTAATGTTTTTCTTACTTCTCTCTCTTTCATATATAGAATCACATCGTTTTCGTTCTTACTCCCTTCCTCACTCTTTTTCTTTTCATTTCTCAATCCATTCTGATTTTCTCTCACTTTTTCTCTCCGTTCTCCATTCTTATTTTCACTCATATTTTCTCTCTTATTTCCACTCCATTTTTCTCTCTCACATTGAAGACGTAGTTGATCTTCTAGAACTTGTCTGGGTGACAATGGAACAAGTGTGATAACTCTTCCTTCCTTTTCAAAAGTATATCGATTCTTGAATCCATCGTGGCTAACCTTTCGATCGTATTGCCACGGTCTTCCCAAAAGAATATGACCAGCCTGCATTGGAACTACATCACATAAAATCTCATCATGATACCTTCCAATGGAAAAGGAGATCAACACTTGTTTATTAACCTTCATTTCTCCACATTCACTTAACCATTGCAATCTGTAGGGTTTAGGGTGCTTGATCAATGGAAGCTTCAATTTCTCTACTAAAATCGTACTGGCCACATTAGTACAACTTACACCATCAATTATCAAACTGCAAACCTTACCATTCACGTGACATCGAGTATGAAAAATATTCTCTCTTTGTTGTTCTTTGTCATCTCCATTGACTTGTGAAGCAAGAGCTCGACGAACTACTAAAATTTCTCCTTCTACAGCATACTCTATCCCTTCATTATCTTTGTTGTCATCCTCTAATTCCGGTGTCATAGTCTCCTCTTCACTCTCACTAGCTATCTCTCCATCTTCTTGCAATAACATTACGCGCCTATTGGGACATTCCGCGGCTATGTGACCTAAACTCAAACACTTGTAGCATTTAATATCCCGACTTCTACTAGATTGGCCCCCATCTTTAGGTGCTGATTTAGGCACTTCTTTTTAAAACCTAGGTTGCTCAGAATTAGGTTTAGAGTTGAGTTTGTCGCCTTTGTAGTCCCTTCTCCAACTTGGCCTCGCACTTGATCCCACAATGTTCTTTGTTGCCCCTTTAAATTTGAGTTGTCGCTCTACCAAGATAGCCTTGTGTACTAAATCTTCCAACTCCACAAAATGATGCAACTCCACTACGTGTGCTATATCCTTGTGTAATCCATTCAGAAATCGTGCCATGGTAACCTCTCTGTCTTCCTCAATATCTAATCTGGTCATAATAGTCTCCATCTCTTTGTGATAATCTTCGACTGTTCTAGACCCTTGAAACAGCCCTTGCAACTTACGATGTAGGTCTCTATAATAATGATCAGGAACAAACCGTTTTCTCATCAGACTTTTCAATTCATTCCAAGTCTCCACAGGTCTTTCCCCATTTCTCCTCCGCGATGACACCAATTGATCCCACCAAGATATTGCATAGTCACAAAATTCAGTCACTGCCAACTTTACCTTCTTCTCCTCAGAATAGTTATGACAATCAAAAACTAACTCCATTTTCTTTTCCCACTCTAAATAAACTTCTGGATCAGATTTACCTTGAAATGATGGAATCTTCATTTTAATACTTCTCAAGTTTCTATCAACTCTTTCCCAATTTCGAACAGCATGACCTCCTTGATGATGTCTGCGTCGTCCTCTTTGACCAACATCCCTTTCAATGTATCCTTGCTCATAGTCAAGTTCATCATTGTATCCAACATAATCTCTATCATCCATGTACTCATCCATATCAGCCGCCCTCACATTTTCATGTCCATTTCGCCTTGCTCGTCTAGGTTCATTTCGTGGTCCAACAATTCGTTCTCTCCTAACTTCTTCCATCGTTTCTCTCCATCCTGTCATTTCTTCCATCATCCTTGCGAATTGTTGTTGCATTGCTCTCAAAGTTGTTTGTATATCGATATGTTGCCTCCGATTTTCTGGACTAATATTCTCTTCTCTTCCTCCATTTACCCCATATGCTTCTGATTGATTTCCTGACATTTTGCAATACAAACACTTGAAAAAATAATCAGAATTACGATAATATAAACAAATGAAGCCTCACACACTCCCTCACGTGTTTACACTCAGAATAATGTGTTTCACTCTACTTTTGGCTTCTTTTTTTTTTTTTTTTTTGATGATCTCTCTCTCTTGCCTTTTACCACTCTAGTATTCCTAACAATGTCCTTTAAGAACCAAAGCAAAACCCAAACTCAAGCAATAATGACCAACGTCATAATCAAGTAAGAGAGTAGGATTTAAAGAACACAAATGATCGATGACAATGAAATTGGAAGAAGGTTTAAGCTCTAGAAATGGGTTGAAGATGTTATAATAGAAAGAAAACTAGCCACAATTTCTCAAGAAATGTAATTAAAGATGCTGCCACAATATTTTTTTTTTTTCACGAATATATAATTTCAGAAATTTTTTTATTTTTTTATTTTTTTTGCATGAAAATTCTTCTTTTTTTTTTTTTTTTTTTTTTTTTTTTTGTTTTGTAGCAGCTTAATCAAGAAGTAACCAACAACAATAAATGAATTTTGTGGCCCACAAACATGGATAGAGACAAACTGAAAATGAAAAGACACCAACTACAAAGGAAGATTAAAGAATGGAATGTGTAAAGACAAACAGAATATGAAAAGACACCAACACCAAAAGAAGATTGAGGAGAGGAATTTGACAAGTTTATGCTGAAGAACGATATTTCCAATCAACAAGAACAATAGAACGAATATTTTTTATTTTTTTTAAAAGGATCGATAGATTCAAACAACGATTACAAAGAAACAAAAAAAAAAGATAGATAGTACCCAATTTGTAGAACCAACGCTCTGTTACCAAAAATGATGCAAACCCTTTGAGTGCAAACCCTTAGAACCCTCACAAGATGGAAAAGAACTCCAGAAACTAAGAAATAGAGTAGGTGATCGAAGAGAAACCCGTAGGAAACTATGTCCTAAAAACCTCAACTCCTAAATGAAACAACAAGTTGATCAATTCTTGCTGAGTTTGGTTTGGTTCATTCAAGAACAAAGAGGAGAATACTCTCACAATGCATTCACCAAAAATAATAGCTTCTTTTACAAAGATAAACTTGCCCCTTTTATAGTAGGCATAAAAGAAACCCTAAAATAACCCAAAAATAGCCCAAATTTGTTTGGCCCATTAACACAAGTCTTTGGGCATGGAAAAACACTAAAAATAATAAACTTGAACTAAGAAAGCCAAATACCAAATCGGCCCATAAAGTAATATATCTTCTCAAGCTGAATTCTCTTCATTTAAGACTTCGATAAGTGTGTAATAACGTTGAAAACTTCCTTCTTCATTTTGAGCAATCTTTTCAATATAAAAGTAAGTTTTGAATAGCCTTTTGAAATGCTTTAGCTCGAGCTCTTGTCAATGGACCTTGTGGTAGTTGTATTGAATCCTCTTTTGCCATTGATGTATCCTCTTGATTTGCTTCTATAGAATCCACCTCTTCAAGCCTATCAAAAACCTCATGGATTGTACCAGGCTTTACCTGTTCCTTGTCATCCTTGGACTGATGTTTCTATAGATTTTGTGTTAGGGTTACCAAGAACAAAAAATGGAAAAGATTCAATTTTTGTTGTGGTGGATAGATTTTCAAAGATGACACATTTTATCCCATGTAATAAAACAGATGATGCCACTCATATAGCTCAGTAAGAATAAGTTCGTCTTCATGGTGTTCCAAAAACAATAGTTAGTGATAGAGATGTTAAGTTTCTTAGTCATTTTTGGCGAGTTTTGTGGGGTAAGTTAGGAACAACTTTGCTATTTTCTACTACTTGTCACCCACAAACCGATGGACAAACCGAGGTTGTAAACAGGACCCTAGGAACTCTTTACGAGCAGTAATAAAGAACCATTTAAAATCATGGGAAGATTGTATTCCTTTTATTGAGTTTGCATACAATAGAACAATGCATTCTTCTACTTCTTATTCACCTTTTGAAATTGTTTATGGTTTTAATCTGTTAACTCCATTGGATTTACTTCCATTGCCTATTAATGAGACCATTAGCCTAGATGGGAAGAAGAAGGCCGAATTGGTAAAGAAACTTCATGAAGAAGCACGTCAGCATATCCTCAAACGGAATGCGCAAGCTGCTACCCATGCAAACAAAGGAAGAAAACACATCACTTTTCAACAAGGAGATTTGGTTTGGGTTCATTTTCATAAAGAACGTTTTCCCCAACAAAGAAAGTGTAAACTAAATCCTCGTGGAGATGGACCATTCCAAGTTTTGAAAAAAATTAATGATAATGCTTATATCATTGATCTACCAGACTATTATCACGTGAGCACTACTTTTAATGTATCTGACCTCTCTCCTTTCTATGTAGGTCCAGATTCGAGGACGAATCCTTTTCAAGAGCGGGAGAATGATGTGGGCAAGGATGGCATTGAAGATGAATTGGGCCAAGAAGAATACTTAATGAAACTTAAAATACCAAATGGACCTATCACTAGAGCTCGGGCCAAGAAGCTTCATGAAGAAGTCCAAAATAACTTATTTCAAGAACCTAGACCACTGGAAGAAATGGGCTTTAAAATTGTTAATGTGTTACAAATACAAATGGAATTTGACTAGGCCCAAAGGATCACAAATTCAGCAAAGAAGGCTGTAGAAAGTGGAATTTCGAAGTGACATCCACTAAGCATTTAATATTGGCATAGAGAAGGCCAAAAATTGTTTTGATGGTTTCCAAGAAGGCTGAACCTAGACCATATTAGCAGCAAAGTTCTTTCTCATGTTTTCAAGGCTATTTAATGCCTATTCTAGACTATTCTTGTAAGCCTATAAATACTTGAGAGTTCTTCATTGTAAGATACACTAGAATGAGAATTATCTTGTGAGAATTTCCTCCAAACTGTTCTTCTGTAGAACTTGCGGAAATTTCAAGTGCAACCACTTGATTTCCAACCCTTATAATATTGGTTTCTTGCTCTTCCATAGCAACGGGGTCAATATTCCTTTCTTGATACTATTGGTGTGATGACCCGAATGGAATCTGTATGTATGTGTACGACTGCGGGGCAAACCTTGGGTTGCGGGGTGGATGGATCCCGGACTCGAGTATAGGCGAATCCCGGGTCGTAAAGAGGGGGTCGTCACAATCCCACATCGCTTGGGGAAGTATATGGAAATGAAACATATGTAAAGAGACCCTCCCAACATAGCAAGACGCGTTTTGGAGCACAATTGACAACGGATCCCATAAGAACTCCGAAGTTAAAAGTGCTTCGGCGAGAGCAATTCCAGGTTGGGTGACCTTCTGGGAAGTTCTCACCAAACAAAGCCGTGAGGGGAGGATATTGGGCTACGGCCCAATCCCCAGAGCGGACAATATCTTGCTGGGATAAGGGGTCGTTACAAATGGTATCAGAGCCTGTACCCAACCGGAAATGTGGCCAACGGGGACGTTGGGCCCCCGAGGGGGGGTGATTGTGATGACCCGAATGGAATCTGTATGTATGTTTACGACTGCGGGGCAAACCTTGGGTTGCGGGGTGGATGGATCCCGGACTCGAGTATAGGCGAATCCCGGGTCGTAAAGAGGGGGTCGTCACAATCCCACATCGCTTGGGGAAGTATATGGAAATGAAACATATGTAAAGAGATCCTCCCAACATAGCAAGACGCGTTTTGGAGCACAATTGACAACGGATCCCATAAGAACTCCGAAGTTAAAAGTGCTTCGGCGAGAGCAATTCCAGGTTGGGTGACCTTCTGGGAAGTTCTCACCAAACAAAGCCGTGAGGGGAGGATATTGGGCTACGGCCCAATCCCCAGAGCGGACAATATCTTGCTGGGATAAGTGGTCGTTACAATTGGTTTC